>JAMZAV010005971.1:0-44359 GCA_024449915.1 Sweltsa coloradensis | reverse complement strand
AATATTAAAAAAACTTAAGATAGGAGAGTACAGAAGCAAAGTTGTATTAAAATATAAAGATTTATGGCTGATGAACAATTCGCGCCTAACATTAAATTAAGCCTTCGTCCTCTTTAATCAATAATGCGACTAATATAATTTAATCTTATCATTTTTAGGATAAGCATATTGGAAAGTTGGTGAACCAAAAAGATTAAGAGGAAGCCGGCGTGATTTGGTGTATGCGCCGTCCTGCAGCCATAAATCATTACATATTTATCATACATCATCGTCATTACAACATGGCATACTTGATAATGAAGAACATATGTACGCCCCATCATATAATATTGTCATTTTTTATCATAGATCAATCAGAAAATGCGTAGTTATTTGGGTGATTTTGACCATTTTGACAGATAGAAAATTGATTTTTTTTCTGTTTATTTTCTACAATCAAATAATGAAAAAGTGCTATGATATATGACTTAATTAAAGTCGGTATATCAACTTGAAAAAACTTTTAATATGTTAAAGGTGTTGATGTTTTAGAACGTTTGTTAAAAGGGGAAAAATCCCTAAAAATTCTGCTGCGCTCGGCAGCTATTTTAGTGGTTTTCCGGCCGAACGTGGAATGACGTCATTGTACGCCCGGCTCGCTGGCTGTCTTGTGCTTCGTATGCACGCCTCGTACCCACCGCCCCACAATAAGAGAGATAACATTGCAGTATAGTATCATCATTCAAAGCAGGTGCCGCGAAGAAAGTGGATTCAGTCGACTATTATAATGGTGTAATAAGTTATCGAACTATATATAATGGTGTCTGCATGTAATAGTTAGTTAATAAAAATAAATTCAAAAGCAATAGTTGCATGTGAATTTAAAATGTGATAATAGAAAATTTTACACAACAGCTATCATTTCATTTCGTTTTTCTAAATGTATTTGATAGTTCCTAAGCATACCAGCAACTATTGTCAATACAATGTCTTTGTTATTCCAAAAAAGATATTATTTTATGATTTTTCCGTGCACATTTGTTGCAATATTGTGAGCAAATGCATGTTAGCAATAACCCAATCTTTAACATAGAATCATTCAAAATCATGATAAATAACAGTCATTCTTTATAGAAGAGCGTTGTGCGCGAGGTTCAACCCAACTTAAGCCCCAAACCATCAGCAGACAATCACATTAGAAATAGAATCTTCCTAACACGACTGTACATGAACAAGCAATGCACCACATTTACTGAGCGGTCGTAAACACCCAGCGCGCAATCTTGTGTTGATAAGTGATGCGATACTTGGGGAGTACTTCTACGCACCTTACCAACGTACTCGTATTCAAACAAATACAGATTATTTCTTTTCAAGAAAACACAGATGACGATAGATTGGAGATGCCAGCCCCCCCCCCCCCCCCAAACACGCACGCACACACACATCACACATTCACAACATGAATATTATATTGCTGCATGAACGTACTGCTAAAACGTATTTTGCAATAATTGTTTCATATTTGGTACCTAGATGATATTGTAACGTGAATTTGACATACAAAATAACATGTTTTACACAGGTGCCCTAGAATCTTACCACAATGAAAGACCTTCCAAAGCGAGTTTACTATCCATACGAAGGAATGGAAGCACGTGGTATACTCGCTATACTTGATCATAATCAATAATCATCATAATTGATAATAATTAATCATCATTATCATATCATCATTTTTTCATAATTGGTGCTCTACAAACGAAACGCACAGCCGCGAGTAATCGCCTGATTGGTCTTGAAAGCCGAGCACTTCGTAACGCGAGCCGGCCGCGAGCCGGCTACACGCTCGGGTCGACTCGTTGAGTGGCCGCACAGTGACGTCATTTTTAGGCCACTAGTTTTCGTGCAGTGATGTTTTAAAACTCTATTTACTAGCAACCAGATGTCCGATCAAGCTGCATCTAAGATCTTTTTCCGTGAAATTGAATGGTGAAAGATATGCTATGGAGTGCAACCAAGATGAGATAATTCCTTTAAATTTTTACCCAAATATATAAACTCAAAACTATTGCAACTAAAATTGTCTGAGAAATTTGAAAGCGCGTAAAATGAGCATGCCGACGTCCTCTTAAGCATAGGCTCTACTCCGATTCTCTAATTCTCTTTACATTGCACATACAAACGCTTATTTTCTTGTATATAATTTAAAGTATGTGTGATTGAATATGAGTGGTGGTGTAGGAGCGTTCACGGAACCGTTTTACATGCATAATAGAAAACGCTATTTGAATGTTGATTATTGTCCTTCCGACAACTGCCCCTTCCCGTTGCTTTTTCAACACGTGTCATGTCGTCTGTTATGAGCAGTCCTATTATTTGTCCGGGTCTGTATAAAATTACATGTATTTACATTCAAACACGACATTGTGAAATAGGCGCCTATGATATTGAATGTGTGGCACGTGGCATATAATAGGCCAAGGACAAGTTTAAATTTATCGATTATTTTTTGTTTGAGGTTTTCAGCCAATGACATGTCTCTGTAGACATTGATTTACTACATCACAAGTGAAAACAACCTTCTTCGTGCATATTTAGCAGTTACATCCACTCATAAGGTGCCTAGCCTTCGAACTGAATGGAAGTATATTCTTGGGTTCCTGTTTAAATTTGGATAGTGGCTGGGATGGGGGTGGGGGTGGGGGGTAAGTTTTATTTAAAACATTAGGTTCTTGTGTGTGTGTGAATGGCCTCGAACCGCGCATATGTCGCTTCTCAGGATTAATCGAACTGTTCCTCTTAGAGAGCAATGCCAAGCTGGTTCGCCCGGAATCTCATCCAGGGACCATGATCAAGGTTTGGTCACAGGACTGTACATTGTGTGGCTCGTTGGTCGTGTGGTTAGAGGCTCTGCTTCCCACGCACAAGCTCCAGGGTTCGATTCCCGCTTTAGGTAGAAGTTTTTAACTTCTAACATTGGACTTAAGTCAATCAGTTCTTGGCTTTGAAATGTATAAACGGTGACTTTGGAGCCGTCCTAGCAACGAGACACACAATAAATTCTAAGGTAGTTCTGATTAACCGTGTTGAATCTGGCGATATCCTCGGGTGGAATCGTGTCCAGCTTGATTGAACGGTATTGCCAACTTAGAATATACTGATCTCTAGTTGGTCATTGTTCGCTCGTAGATGGTGTCAGTACCTACAGTGTTGGCTTGGTCTGCTTAAATTAAATGTCATCTACTGTAAATTAGGTCTGTGACTGAGTGGGAGATTCTAAAAACGAATTTATTTAAATTTATTTATGCTTATGAACAATTTTTGTTTAATTATTATTAAACAGATACATTTTATATGCTCTCTTGTGGTTGCGTAGTTTTAAGTCAATCGTCTATTGTAAAATTAGACTCTGCACCTCAACTAACAAAACTTAGCATAATAGGCCTACGTATTTTTATTAATTCATTTAACGTCTATCATAATATTCAGTTTTAACTAGGAAAACGCCAAAGTCGTTGTTAGACGAGTGAACAAATCATGTGTTGAGTGCGCGGATCCATTTTATTTTAGCTCCCCCTACCTAAGGAATTAATCCTTCATGGGTCTTACCTCCCTAGCCTCTCATATAGGCTAGAGTGGCGCATTATGGCCTAACATTTCATTCACCTTTATACATACTAAACTCAATTAACCCTATCATTAAAACATATACATCAACCAACTTCAATGCAAATGTTCGCGGGTACTCAACTCATGACTCGCTCACTCGTTTAACAACGACTTTGGCGTTTTCCTAGTCTAGTTTGCTAAGGCGACTTTATACCCGGAATGTGGGAGAACCGGGTTTAAACAACGGACGGAATAAATTTTTTTAAATTTCCATTGTAATAAAAAAATTAAGGAACATTAATATTGATAATATTTAATACAATTCAGAAGTTTAGAAATACATCTCGGCCGGGGTTTTGGGGCGTTTTGAAGTGCATATAGTACTATGTAAAACATAGCCAGTACGAAATACGTGTAAAGATTGCAATGTTTACTCCACCTTCCAGCGGAATGTTGGAGAAACTTAAGCGTGTAATATTCGATACACCTTGGTCACTGCATGCATTCACATCCTGACAAACATGATGCAATAAAGATGACTTCTTTAAGAACAAAATCATTGTCGTTAAATTTAATCCTACAAATATTAAAGACTATTTTTCAATTTATTATTTCTTGTAGGTTTAGTTTAAATCGCAACGGATTTTGCTCATTTTGTTAGCAGTTCTCGATTTACTGGTCACGGATGTATGTTTAAAATTTCAGCTCAATTTGTTACGCCGTTTGCCGTATGGGATCGAAAAGACAGAGAGACGAAGGATGTTTTCGGAAACCTCGGAATCGATCGGATCGGATCCAACCCACTTGACCCTTCTCTGATTAGGGATCAGTACATTCTTACAATGGGTGTTTTCGGAAACCTTGATCTGGTTAACCCGACCGGATCTTGACATAAATTGGCGTTCGAAAACCAGCCCGATTCAAAGTATCTGCGTTCGAAAAGCTTAAGAGATCCGTCGGATCACGTAATCGGGTTGGATCTAAGTGATCCCTAATCAGAGAAGGGTCAAGTGAAGTGGGTTGGATCCGATCCGATCGATTCCGAGGTTTCCGAAAACAACCAATGAAGATCTGTTTGATTTGCGTTTTAAGACTCATTCGATGCGCTCACTCGTCTAAAAACTGAAACTGACCTGAAACTTTACTTTATCTCCGTGTTTTCGGTACTTCGTTATGCCTACAATTACTTGTCCCTATAATTGGATGAGCGTAGCGAGCGTAGCGAGCGAAGCGAAGATTCCATTTCACTACACTGGAAAAAAAAATCCGGAATGTTTTTTTTTTTTTTTTTGTATTTTTGTGTGTCTGTTAACACGATTCCAGCTAAACCGATACTCCGATTGTGATGAAATTTTATGGAGGCCTTCGAAATCTCTGAACTTAGAACTGCCACGTTTTTGAGCGCAATCGGGAAATTTTTTCTCATAAAAAACGCAATTTTACGAATTTTTTCGAATTTTAAAACATTTCTTGACTTATAACACCTACATGCTTTATCCTATTGTAATGATTTTTTCACAGAACCTTAATTTTATGAATTAATATATTTGTGTAAAATTTGAGCGCAATCGAATAACTATTTCTTATGAAAATTTCATTTTTGCGATTTTTTTCTTTTTAAAAATTACGATTAATTAAAAAAATAAAGTTAATTTTTTATTTAATTTCATTTATTTAAAAAAAATCTTCGACTAATTAATGATTTTTTCACAGAACAACAGTAAAAATCCGCGTAACACATGGCAACTTAGTGCACCAATTACGCTGCCCCAACCAACAACGCGGCGGGACTTAAGCGTTTTCCTAGTATTAGGAAAACGCAAAGTCTTTGTTGGACGAGTGAGAGAGTCATGTGTTGAGTACCCGGGAACATGCAGGAGCAAATAATTTGCGAGCCTTCAAGAGCGACTGCAGCTATGAGTCACCACCCGAGACTTGTCTATAGCTGCTACTGTTACGTTTACTATATCGCTATGCACGTGGACACTGGCGACACCAAAACATATCTAACCGCCAACGCCAAAGTATTAAAGTCTTTAAGATTGCAAAGCATGTTTTAGAAATGTCTTTTCATGCACCCCATTTCGGCTCAATATATTCTGCATCTATCTTATATGATACTCGAATCAAATCCTATTTTGTAAAGCTCTGTGAAACTTGATTTTTTGCAGTATTTTATTTTTGTTTATTGGCAGGGCAAGATATAATTTTTTAAATTTTGTCAGTTGTCAACATACATAACGGTAACATTGGGGAGAAAAAGTCTTTATTTTCCAAAAAAAAAAATTAATTTAAAAACATAAAATGGTAATTTGGTTAGTTTAAATTTGTTGTAGGTGGATACCTGCAGATTTTGCTGTCCATATTATTAGCTCTTTAACTATTGAACCTAGACGTTGGTGTGAAAATTCGTCAAAATCGGACTAGTAGTTTGGCCCCTGCGCATCGAACACACAGACATACATACATACTCACATAAACACAACGAAGTGCCACAAAACTTGCCATAGAGACTTCGTTCGCTGCGCTCACTCGTCACGAAAATAACATTTTAATTGTGAAAACTACAAAAAATTAAAAAATTTAGATTGAAATGAGCCGTTTTAGGTCTTTAACATGCGACACTGTGGTGGTGTAGAGTGAAGGACACTAAATTTGAAATAACTAGGAAAACGCTTAAGTCCCGCCGCGTTGTTGGATGAGCGTAATTGGTGAATTGAGCTGCCATGTGTTTTGCGGATTTTCTGTTGTTCTGTGAAAAAATCAGAACTTTGTTGAAATTTTTTATTAAATTAAATCAAATTAAATCAAAAATTAATTTTTTTTAATTAATCGTAATTTTAAAAAAGGAAAAAATCGTAATATTGAAATTTTCATAAGAAATAATTATTCTTTTGCGCTCAAATTTCACACGAATATATTAATTCATAAAATTAAGGTTCTGTGAAAAAATCATTACAATCGGATAAAGCATGTAGGTGTTATAAGTCGAAGAAATTTAAAAAAAAATCGAAAAAAATCGTAAAATTGCGATTTTTATGAGGAATAATTTTTTGATTGCGCTCAAAAAACGTGGCAGTTCTTAGTTCAGAGATTTCGAAGGCCTCCATAAAATTTCATCGCCATCGGAGTATCGGTTTAGCCGGAATCGTGTTAACAGACAGACAAAAATACAGAAAGAAAGAAAAAAGAAAAAAAAAACATTCCGGATTTTTTTCTCCAGTGAAGTGAAATGGAATCTTCGCTTCGCTCGCTTCGCTCATCCAATAATGAAAATAATAATAATAATAATAATAATAATGTATCTTTTCAGCTTTCAAGAAACTTCTCATTTACCCATGATACAGACGGAAGAAGAATGGAACATGATCACTTGAACTTTGCAGTCAAACTCCTAAAATGCGAGTTGTATTTGCAAGGTTAGTAAATTACTCTCACAGAAATTCATTGTTTTTGTAATGATGATGAAATGATGAGTGATGATGACAGATGATGATCATGATGATGATGACGATGAAGTGGTGTACATGTTCATGGCAGAGGGGGGTGCAGGCCTTTTACCAGCTACTGACTCTGTAGATGTGCTGGCGGTAACCCAACCTTTTCGGCTTCTTACATCCAGCGATCCACTTTTAGTAGCAGGGGTACGTGAAAAAAACGTAGCATATTACCTTTAAGCAAACACTTTGCACAGTTGTTGTATAGGACCCTAGAAGTGATTTGGCCCGCAGCACCTAACTTTTGGCCCCTTAGGGTTAAGAATTTGGCCATTTTTTCAAAATGGCGTCTAAAATATTGAAATTTTCAAAATTGGACCACGAGTGCAGTATAGAGGTCGTTTTCGCATTATTCGGGTGTGAAAAAATCGACGGTAGCCATGCCACGGTCGTGGTTTTCGTCGGTTAGGCCCTGGTGCCGCCATTTTTAAATTTCAAGGCCAATCGAAGAAAACGGTTTGCATCCTGGAGATATGGTTGAGTTGGGTGTCGTTTTCGGGTAGTTACGCATGTCTAAATACTGTAGTGGCCTTATGAACGTCCTACATGAAACCCTCATCATAACGAACCGCCATTTTGTACAATGGCGCACGCCCTCAGGCCCCTGTTTGTCTATGAAGAGTAGGGTGGAGCGAAAAAATCGATTTTTCGAGTATCGAATTCTAATAAGGCTCAAAAGTTGTGTATTTGCATGCTTATCAACGGAAACATATTGGAAAAATATCATACGTTGGACTTTCAGTTTGCGCAAAGGGCTTAAATTAAGTTTTTCAAAAATGACAACACCAAATTTTCCAAATCTTTGCCCATTTTTTTTTTTAATGAAATGATCCAGAACTTACCACGAGGAGGTGGATGCAATTCGTGTTCCACCCACACCCTACCCAGTACCCAAGCATCCAACCAATAAGGGTGTGTTAAATATCAGACCTTTGTTGATTAAGTCAAGGTCATTGTCTCAAATTCAGAATTTCCATTAAATTTTGGCATTTTGGATAATATAGATAGCAGGGTAGCTATAATGTAGCCATTTCTGTTTTCTTGTCCGCACACTTTTCTGCAGACACTGTGACAAGTTAGCTATGGCCAAATTTGCAAATTTGCAATTTGGCAAATTAATAAAATCAAATTCGCGCAGAGTTTTATCTTACAGAATTAACGAAATAGCCTTTGTTGTCAAGCTTGCAAGCTGTCGCCCCGACAGCTTGCATTTTGTCCAATCTATCAGTTAAATGTAGTCTGTGGCTTCAAAATTTATTGAAGGGGTCGTAAAAGTTCTAACAGACTTCCTCTTCGGATTTTGAGTTCTTGCCTTTAGTACCCAACTATCGTATGTGTTGTCTCTCATCCACTATCTTAGCCAACATGTTCTCTGGGTGACGGAAAAACACGTTCATCTCAATCACAGGATCGGTGATTATTTTGATGCCGTCTGGCAAATGTCTCGTTGCTTATTGTTATGATAATATGCACAAACTAAGGCTATATTATTAAATTTTTCAATTCATTATTAAGTTACTTATTATTTGGGTAAACTAATTGTGAGGGAGTATCTTCCAATTGCATCCTGCTTCATACAGCAATTGCACCTTTTCCAAACACCTCAATAAAAAAGTTTATTTGTTAGGAGTAAGTACATCCCAGACAATATAAACTTAGAAGTCACCAATCA
Source organism: Sweltsa coloradensis (assembly GCA_024449915.1). Taxonomy (NCBI): domain Eukaryota; kingdom Metazoa; phylum Arthropoda; class Insecta; order Plecoptera; family Chloroperlidae; genus Sweltsa; species Sweltsa coloradensis. The sequence continues at coordinate 35,599 of JAMZAV010005971.1, read as the reverse complement.
CCATAAAGTGTTTATTATAATGTAATATGCTATGTGTCTGGAAATAAATCTTACTTACTTACTTTTAAACAACCTTGAAGATATGTTAAGGACCATATTTCACAGATTGATATCTCTTTATTTCGAACCAGACAGGAGCATATGTCTTCACAATGCCGTTTACAAGCATCTTGAGTTCGTTTCGTAGGACTTGTTCTGGAATTGAACAACCGTAAGACCCGGTTTACACAATGTCAGCCATCGGGAATGACTAAGAGATGATCTTAGTAAAGACCAACAGTACCTACCTTCTGGATATTGTCAGAGCATTTCAGACAGGACAATGTGCTCCAGATCTGGATGTAAGAGATCCTGGAGCCCTTAGTCACTCCCGATGGCTGACATGTGTAAACCGTGTTCTACGGTTGTTTATTTCCCAAACAAGTCCCACTAAACGAACTCAAGATGTTTGTAAACTGCATTGTGAAGACATATGCTCCTGTCTGGTTCGAAATTAAGACATATCATTCTGTGAAATACGGTCCTAGAAATATCTTTAAGGTTTAAGTTGTTTAAGCAACGAGACATTTGCCAGACTACATTATAATTTAAAAGAATCACCGATCCTGTGATTGAGAGAAACGCGTTTTTCTTGTTACCCAGAGAACATGTTGGCTAAGATAGTGGATGAGAGACAACACATACGATAGTTGGGTACTAAAGGCAAGAACTCAAAACTCGAAGAGGAAGTCTGTTAGAACTTTTGCGACTCCCTTAATAAATTTTGATGCCACGGACTACATTGAGCTGATAGATTGGACAAAATTTAGGCTTAACTGTCGCCCGATAAGCTTGACAACAGAGACTATTTCGTCAATTCTGCAAGATAAAACTCTGCACGAGTTTGATTTTTTACATTTACCTTGCCATAGCCAAGCTGTCGAAAAATGCGGCAACCCCGTCACAGAGTCTGCAGAAAAGTGTGCGGAGAAAACAGAGATGGCTACATTAGAGCAACTCTTTTCTAAATATCCAAATCGACAAAATTTTATGGAAAATCTGAATTTAAGACAATGTCCTTGACTAAATCAACAAAGGTATGATATTTAACACGCCCTAATTGGTTGGATGGTTGGGTAGGCCTACTGGGTAGAACACGAATTGCAGCCACCTCCTCGTGTAAAGTTCTGGATCATTTCATTAAAAATTGTAAATTGGGCGAAGATTTGAAAAATTTGGTGTTTTTGTAATTTATTCAAACTTAAGGGTCTTTGCGCGAACTTTAAGTCCAACGTATGATTTTTTCATTATTTTTCCGTTGATAAGCATGCAAATACGCAACTTTTAAGCCCTGTTAGATTTCTATACTCGAAACATTGATTTGTTAATTTTGTCATTTTTCATTTTCATTTCGCCCCGTTGAGCGAACTGAAGATCCAACGTATGATTTTTTCAATATTTTTCCGTTAATAAGCATGCAAATACACAACTTTTGAGTCCTATTAGAATTCGATACTCGAAAAATCGATGTTTTTGCTCCACCCTATACTGTTCATAGACAAGCAGGGGCCTAAGGGCGTGCGCCATTTTCTGAAATGGTGGTTCATTATGATAAGGGTTTCATGTAGGACGTTTATAAGGCCACTACAGTATTTAGACATGCGTAAATACCCGAAAACGACACCCAACTCAACCACATCTCCAGGATGCAAACCGTTTCTTCGTTTGGCCTTGAAATTTAAAAATGGCGGCACCAGGGCCTAACCGATGAAAAACCACGACCGTGGCATGGCTACCGTCGATTTTCCTACACCCGAATCATGCGAAAACGACCTTTATACTGCACTCGTGTTAAAATTTTGAAAATTTCAATATTTTAGACGCCATTTTGAAAAAAATGGCTAAATTCTTAACCCTAAGGGGCCAAATTTTAGGTGCTGCGGGCCAAATCACTCCTAGGGTCCTATACAACAACTGTACAAAGTGGTTTGCTTTAAAGGTAATATGCTACGTTTTCCTGGATTTTGTAGTGTACCCCTGCCACTATGTTAGCTGCTCGAGATTACAAGATCAGGAAGTATACGCCACATGCCGAAGTGCTTAGAAGCCAGGGGTTTGAAACTGTGGTTGAAGCAGTGGTTGTGGGTAGTCTGGGATCTTGGGATACTAGGAATGATCGGGTTGTGAAAATGCTTGGAATTGGAAAAAGGTACTCTACTCTAATGAGAAAGTTGATGGTCAATGACACTATCCGGTGGAGCAGAGACATTTTTATTGAACATGTAACTGGGCATCGACAATACAACTGATGGCGTAAAATAAAAAAAATAAAAAAAATACTTATTGTATACATATTATAATTCGTTTTAACAAACGCAGAGATTGCGTGATTTATAATGTAAGCAGATAGGATTGACACAACGGTTCGTCTGAGACCTATTTTGTTTTGTATGTGTATATATTATTTCTTCAAGTTGAGAGGTGCAAAGGAGTCTACATTGTATGCATGTACGTTTTGGTATTATTGTGGGTACCTAAACTAGGAAAACGCTCAATTGGACGCGTTGTTGAGCGAGCACCGGTACGTGCAACATGACCCGAGTACGACATTCCCACAAGGCCCATCACACAGTGTAGGCCTAACTGGATATTGACATTGTACACTATATACTATTCCAAGATCTTAGCATTGTACTAATTCACGTCATGCCTTCTACGGTGTATCTTTGTATCTTCACTGCCTCCTTCATTTTTTAACATCATTTTTCGAATTATGATTACCAATAAGTCTTTAAGGTCTTGACCGATTTAGCTGAAAATTTGGAAAATAGGAGAGAATGTTGTACTTATTGACCCTGCAAAATTTCATAACGATCGGAACATTTTTATTTTTATTTATTTATTTTTATTTTTATTTTTTATAACCAACGATCGGATTTTGTCCAAAAACTATACAGCAACCCGCCTAGGTGGTATGTACATGTGTGAAAAATTTCAGGTCGATCAGAGAAACGGTGCGACCTGTATCGAAGCAGTAACAGAAAAAAAAAACAAAAAAAACAGACATTCGAGCCATAAGAGTCAAGTGGAGACGCTCGCTACGCTCGCTCAATAATTTGTTACTAGGAAAACGCTCAGTTGGACGCGTTGTTGAGCGAGCACCGGTACGTGCAACATGACCCGAGTACGACATTCCCATAAGGCCCACCACAAACTGTAGGCCTAACTGGATATTGACATTGTACACTTTATACTATTCCAACATCTTTGCATTGTACTAATTCACGTCATGCCTTCTAAAGTGTATCTTTGTATCTTCACTGCCTCCTTCATTTTTAACATCATTTTTCGAATTATGATTACCAATTAGTCTTTAAGGTCTAAACCGATTTAGCTGAAAATTTGGAAAATAGGAGAGAATGTTGTAATTATTGACCCTGCAAAATTTCATAACGATCGGAAAATTTTTTATTTTTTTATTTTTTATTTTATTTTTTATTTTTTATAACCAACGATCGGATTTTGTTCAAAAACTATACAGCAACCCGCCTAAGTGGTATGTACATGTATAAAAAATTTCAGGTTGATCAGAGAAACGGTGCGACCTGTATCGAAGCAGTAACAGAAAGAAAAAAACAAACAAACGAAAAAAAAAACTGACATTCGAGCCATAAGAGTCAAGTGGAGACGCTCGCTACGCTCGCTCAAATTAATTTTAATATGCTAACAACAGTTGTCCAATTTTTACGTTTGATGTGTCTGCTGGTGGTGAGGTGAAATATGTATGGTGTTTTATGCTTTAAAACAATGTACAATGTATTGTTTAAACTTTGTATATTTAGTCAACAAATTAAACTGTTATTGATAAATTGTTGATTGACGCAATCATACTAATAGATGATGACGATGACGATGACGACGATGGCGATGACGATGACGATGACGATGACGATGATGACGATGACGATGACGATGACGATGACGATGACGATGACGATGACGATGACGATGACGATGACGATGACGATGACGATGATGATGATGAAATACTGATTGATAATGAAATGATATAATATTGTCAATTTGGGAGTTGATTAGCCCTTGGTATAGATGTAATTAGATGTAATGTAGTAACTATTGTTTTAGGGAACGAAGCTGAAGTTATTTTAGAGTAATCAACTCAACTTTGACCAAGACCCTTAGGCATTAATGACGTGGATTCTAGGACATGTATATAGAGGTTTAACACAAACAATTAACATAATTTCAACAAAAAGAAGGAGCATTCGCAATTGACAACCTAACCTTGCCTATCAGCTGAGCGCATGCATTTTACTGAACGTGAGTTCGTTTCCCCTGACTCTACTTACATTACTGTAACGAAATCATGGCTTACTCTATTCCCTTCATGCTAGTCGGCGACGACTTCTTGATCCCGGACCCCTTGATAACTTGTCCTCAGGTTTTTCACTTCGCCTCTTGGGATGGCTGCCGCCTCTCGGTCTCACCCAGCTCTTGGCAGTCCTGACTCACTCGATTGTTGTTCTTCCTTCAGCTCTCCAAGTTCATCTCCCCGTCTTCATAGCCACTTTTTCACCAAGAAGCATCCAACCCCCTGATTTTTGTTTCTCTCCCCTTCCAATGAGGCTCAAAACCATCATCAGCATTGACTCTCTGACTCACACTCAACTCCCATACCCTTATCCGAAAACCAATCATAAGTCTTCTTTGGCCCCCTCTCGTCACCAATAATTCTCGGCAATCCATGCCCACACAGCACGGTAACGTTTCCTTAACATTAATATAAGTTTTCTATTAAACATTCGATATATCCTCACAACGTTTGGTATAGTAATTGTAACATTGATGAAATATCCAAATGTCCCGCTGCATACGAACCTCATAACGTTCATGCAACTTGTATCACGATGTTGTGTAAACGACCAGGTAACAACATTGTAAGGTGTTATACTCATGTTCATGTAACGTTGTGGTAGCATTTAAATAGTAACATGGAGAAACGTTACTAGAACGTTGCTTTTACACTTCTTAAATAATGTAATAATTATGGTTGCTGCAAATATCTATTTATCGATGATTAATCGATTATTGGATAATCGATTGATTATCGATAAAAAAAATTAATTGAATAATTGATTAATCGGTGTCCGCGAGTATGTACTCACTGAATTGACGTAAAGATATACTAGTGATTGTGCGTATATATTATTTCGAAACACCGATTATAAATTAAATTATATTTTCGTGTATTGATAATTGGAAATGGGATCATATGGTGGCAACCATATAGTAATAATACAGTTTCAGAAATCATTTGCTAGTGCAGCAACATACCTTTTCACACAACTTAGGCCTAGATCAAGAAACGTACAGCACTGGCACAAATTATGACAATTTTAACATTTTATTCAAGTCGCAGCCATGGTAGGCCTATAGCCTAACAGCATGGGACCATAATCAATTTAAGGCTGATACAAACGCGCGAGCGTGGCTGGTAAAAACGAATCAACTGCAAGGTATAGGAATAGATAGATATATGTATAAGCAAATATAGGTAATCCAAGATATGAATTTGACACAATTCAATCACTCACTCAGCGGTATTAAAATCCTTCAGGCATTGGTCAAAGCATTTAAACACGATCACGAATGAGAGAGGCAACGAACAAACGCACTTATAGCAATCAGTCGATGAAGATGGAACCCACAGTGGTTCCGAAACGTCAAACTCACACACGAGTAAGGTAACGACGCGACGCGTCGAAACGACCCGTTTCACACCTTTTTTAAAGTCATTCCGTCTCTTCCCGTCCGTCCGCCCTTTGCCGCCGCGCTCCATCACGTTAAACACAACAGCCACATGTACACGCGTCTTTCTCTCCCGACGACTGATTGTCGAATGAGCAGAGCACAGACAAGACAGGACAAGCTACCCCACACCGCAAAAAACCGTTGAGATTTCAAATGTATGAGGTTATTTTATGAACGTTCTCAGAAAGTGAAATGAGCCAGTTTCTAACGTTTCCACATGGTTTTTCCAAGACATTTACGGAAAATGGCACGACATTGTAGCATCGTCAATAAAATGTTACTAATTAAAGGTCAATATTGTTTGTTTTTTTATCCACCGAAATGTTAGTTACTAACTGTTGCAACATCGTTGTGAGAATGTTTTTGAGAACCAAAGATTATTGTTACAAACATAACATTTTTCGTACGTTGTATAGATGTGATAATTTGAACTAACATTCTGGGAACATTGTAACATAAAAAGTAACGTTTTGAAAACGTGGTGTGCTGTGTGGGTGTTATTGAAAGGTCTGCATTATTTTCTTATCTTAACAATTACTGACTTGTTCCCATTATCGTTGTGTAATTGCCAATGCAACATATTCCAACAATGTTATCATAATCCACCTTGCTTATAGAAATGTCCCAATCAGTATTATCAACATAAGAAACCAAATCACTTGGCACAAGAAATAACCAGTAACATTGCTAGTAACAAGGGTAGAGTCTACCCCATAACATGACAATATCGCACAAAACTTTGCCCTGTATTTTAATTAGGTTGTAAACGGCCTTGAAAGCCTTCATTCAAGATAAATACATGTGTGTGTGTCAATGTGGCACACCTGATCATGCCTACCTCATCTTATTGCAGGATTCTGGAAGGACGACGCGAAGCCTGACCTTGCCTTCTACCTCAAGTACTTCCCTCCACGGATGGCACACCTAATCAACAAACATCCATCTCTCAGTCTGTCCCTGAGAATATTTCGGATAATCAACCCTTGGTATATAATTATTACCAATTTGGTAATGGTTTTCTTCTGTTTTCCCAATGGGAATATATATATACCGAGATAATACCAATGATGCTCTAGCAAACTTAAACGCATTCATTTTATTGGGAGTACCGCTAGCCGGTGCTATAACTGTTTACTTACAACAGGAAGAGCTGCAAAGTATGTTTAAATCTATCTCAACTATGCTTACTCCAGAACACTTGGACAACGAAGAGCAGAAGACGGAGTTCTACGGAATACATTTGCTATGTTATAATATGATCAACCGTTTTCAAATTCCGCTTACGGCTTTTTCCTTAGTCCAGATCAGTTACGAATACTGTTTTAATCTTCTACCAAATCGTCGACTATTCATCAGGTACGTTTAAAGAAAGGACAATAATCATTTAGTAATGTTTACATATTTCAAAACAGATAATTTAGTAAGCATAATTAGTAGAAGGACTACTAAACTATTAGTTATATCGTGACTTGTTGTTCATTGCATTGTGGTCGTCCACTACCGTCCAATAGACTTTATAGTGCTCTCCATATTTCAAGCGAAGTATAATGGGAGTAAGGGAGTTAACATCTTACTAAAACAATTTCTTCTATGTAGGTTTTTTAGTGAATGTAATGCTATTAGTTCAGAAGGAGATTCGTTCATAAGACACTTTTAAACTTGACCTAAGCGCACATGTTTTTTTCATCAGCTAGTCAGGAGTGAAGTATTTTAAACCCTAAATATAGAAGCACGCTCTGGCAGTCATTGTCGGTGACTCTCACCCCCCTCCCCGCGACGACCTCACCGACGTCGACGACGTCACAAAGATGACAAAGACGACTATGTCGTGAGATATCCCTCCCGTCACACCCTTTACCAATATACTTAAACTAGGGAAACGCCAAAGTCGTTGTTAGACGAGTGAGTGAGCCATGTGTTGAGTACCCGGTAACACTACTTTTTTCCCCTACCATAGGCGTATCTAAGGCTACAGTGGCGCATTATGGCCTTACAGTTGACGCGCCCTTATACCAACTAAACTTAAAAACCCTATTATTTATACGAATATAATTATCAAACTTAAATATGCAAATGTTCCCGGGTACTCAACACATGACTCGCTCACTCGTCTAACAACGACTTTAGCGTTTCCCTAGTCTATTTGGCTAAGGCGCCCTTATAGCCGAAATGTGGGAGACGTGGGTTCAATCCCCTGGTCGGGAAAGATTTGTAATTTCTGGATTGTATTTTAAAAATTATTAGACATGTTTTGAAATGCATATAACACAGTGTAGTCCATCATCTGTGACAATACTATGGAAAACATAGCCAGTACGAAATACCGTAAAAATATTGCAAGGTTTACTCAATCTTCGAGCGGAGTTCGGGGGTACCTTGACGTTCAACATTCGATAGACCTTGCATGGGCACGGCATTTCTCAGCCGGGTAAATAACAAACAAAAAATATTTTTTCAAAATCAAATCCAATTGTCGTTAAAATAATTTCTACACATTGGCAGTCTATTTTTCAGTTTATTATTTCTTGTAGGTTTAAATCGAAATGGATTGAGCTCATTTTGTTAGCAGTTCTCAGTTACCTGGTCACGTAGGTCTGTTTAAAATTTCAGCTCAATCTATTTGGCCGTTCGGTCGTATGGGATCGGACAGACAAACATACAGACAATGCTCACGGCCAAGGCCCGATCGAGTAGCGTTAGGAAAAACTACGCTCGCTGCGCTCACTCGTCTAATCAGTTCAGCATAGGTCTCTCCTCTCATCCCCTAGTCTACTTTGGTGCATAATGACCAAACGGTTGACGCTCCCTTAATCCAAATAAACAAATCTAACTTATATTCCAGAGAATGGCTACCATGGGATACGACCTCATCTCCAGGATTTGAAATAGCTCTTTTCACTCGAATGATTCAAATCTTGCTCACATGGTTTTGTGGAAGTGCATTGGCAGTAGCACTCACAATGGCCATGGTACTACCCTGGTCGTATTTCAAAATACTCAATAATAAACTCAAAAACATACGCACTATTTCAATAGAAAGGATCAAGGCAAGGAAGTTAAGGGAATCAGGAGGTTCGAACGAAGACTCAGTCGTGAGTATTGAAGAGGAACGTACACAGCCACGCCACATGTCTGGTTTAGCATTACAAGGTGATCAGTTGTATACTCGAACTAAACCTCTGCATGGATTAGTTGACAACGTTGAAGACATACCAGGTGTTGTCAGAGGTGAGCAGTTAAGTGCTGATGAGCTTTCTGTCAGTGCAAGAAAGCTTAATGATTTGGCTTCGTTACGTTCACCAACAAATGTCATTACTGTACCAGTTAATGATGGCATACAATCAGAAAATAGTCCAAATCTTGGCGTAACAGAAATAACTCATCTAGAACTGGATGAGGAAATGAAGGTTGTATTAGTTGAAGCCATGACTCTTCATACGAATCTAATAAGGTAGGTGTTAAAACAATAATTTTTAACAGAGGTTCAACAGTAGAATTGCTGGATGATGAATTAGACGTGTATTGAACCATGTTTTCATTTACATTTAATTTCGTTTTGTGTTGCCTTTGTCAATTGAATTTCTTTTAAAGAAGTGTCAAGATGTGTAAATTTGTATGGATTTCTTAAGTAACAATATATGGCTGTAAAGAAATTGAAAATTTTCAACAACGATTTTAAATAAATTTTCTTTAAGTTATTTATTAATTTTTAAAATTTTTTAATTTCGGCTTTTTAACAACTAAAAAATATATTTTCACCTGTACAAAGATAAATCAAATACAAAACAGAAAAATTACAAAACACAATTTTTGTGCGTGTGTGTGTACACTTCGCTTAGAAATTAATTAATAAGTATTTTTATAACTTTAAATTTTATTCCTCTCAAATCGCGACAGGCCTTCTGATGAAGATTTCAAAGTTTTCCTTGACATTTATGAAGATCAAATTACTTGTTTAACTTACGATGTTGTTAATGAAAGCATATATATATATATATCTACGTAAAATCTTACGTTTTTTTAAATTATATATTTTTTCGTGGGAAGCTTGGCCAGCAATTCAATTGCAATTCATGGTGTCTATAACTAGGTATATTACGGACAGGATTGTGAAGGGATGACCGAGGGTTGTTAAAGAGGACTCAATTCCATTTGCATTCGCATTAACGACTGAGGACAACCTCGGAAAAAAACTTTCAGTCAGGATTGCCGTTTTATCGACGGGATTTGAACCCGAGACCTCCCGAATCTGAGTCGCGCGCTTAACGCTCGAGCCAACAATGTCGGTTGTTTACAGTCAGACTTTTAAATAAATATTTCTTCGAATACATTAAAAACTTGGCAATTCTAAGCTAAGAGGTTTTGAAGGTTTCCCGACAATATAATTAAAATTGGAATAGCAGTTAGATATTTTAAACGCGTGCACAAACACCAAACATACAAAACACATACACCCGAGTTTTTCGTATTATATGAAGTCATTTTCATTCTTTGCTTCACTTGCTAATCCTACAACATAATGTCAATAATTTTATAAAAATGCTAAAATGTATTATTGTAATTCTTTCAGATTTGTTAACGTATTTGCAAAAATTGTGAACTCATTCCTGATAGTGTTGTTTTTAGACACAACTTTGACTTTGGGAATAACCTTCCTTCTATTCAAGGTAGGTAGAAAGATGTGACAAATAATGAAGATGCGAATCGCGAAAAAGGACCTTTGGGTGAGTCTGAAATCCACAGAAAAACAATAGTTTTAAAAATTAGCCAATAGTCGTTATTTTTATAATTATTATAATAATTATTACTTTTAATCTATATTTTTATATAGTTCATAATTTCTAATAGCATATTATTTTACTGTGATATTTTCAACTTTCAACAATCGAAGATGCTTTTTTAATTCTAAATATATTTATATTTTATTTATAATATTTTGATATAAAATGTAAAATATTACTGTATTTTTGCTAATTCCTTAAGGTAAATTAAAATTGAAGGTGCCAAAATTTGCAGTTATTAATTTTCTTCAAATTGACATCAAAACCTGTATTTTGATAATGCCACCCGAAGGTTTCTTTGAGCGATCCGCGTCACATTTAGATTATATCTGATTTTATTATTATATTTATTAGTCAACGCCAGTTACTATTATAAGTCCATGGTCTAACGGTGTAAATTGAAAAATAGTCGTGAAATGTTTAGGTTTCATTTTAACAACAATGCTTCTGTTCTTGAAGAAGTCATTTTTATCGAATAATTTTTGTCAGGCTGTGATAACATGCATAGCAGTTACCAAGGTTCTCCTAAATTCCGCTAAAAGATTGAGTGAGCCTTGCAATCTCTACTCGTATTTCGTACTGGCTATGTTTTCCATAGTATTGTATGGATTTCGAAATATATTTTATACTTTTACAATTATTTTTTAAATACAATCTAGAAATTAAAAAATCTTTCCGACCGGGGGTTTGAACCTAGGTCTTCTACATTTCGGTTATAATAACGCCTTGGACAAATATACTAGGAAAACGCCAAAGTCGTTGTAAGACGTGTGAGCGAGTCATGTGTTGAGTACCCAGAAACATTTGCATTAAGTTTGTATTTTTGGGGTTTTGAGTTTAGTTGGTATAAAGGCGCGTCAACTGTAAGGCCGTAATGCACCACTCTAGCCTATGATAGGGTAGAGAGGCCTTAGGTAGGGGGAAGTTCCCGGGTACTCAACACATGGCTCACTCACTTGTCTAACAACGACTTTGGCGTTTTCTTAGTAAAATTCGATTTTACCTTTATTTACAACGGGGCCATAGTTCTATAAGTTCCAATAAAATATGACCATAATTTATCAAAAGTGAAACTGCATAGTTTTATTAGTTACTTAAACAAGAACAAGTTAACTTTTTCTTTACCAGTGTAACCATAATATGGCAACAGCAAGTTCTAATTTTTTGCGGGAATTTGTTGTTTGGACCCATTTTGTTCTATTTTATTGGCAAATAAAACATTTCCCTCCCAATTCAATGGGTAGTGCCCATTGCCGATTAGTGCCTTTTTTTAAAGAAAATTGAAAATCCACATCTGCTTAAAAGGCTAAATACGGGGAAAATTTGGTTTGTCACGGAAAAGTAATCCATTTCTTGTGCATCTTACAAAATTAAAATATGCAAAAATTCAGAAAAAATCTCGTTTCAGAAATACAATTAAAATTAAAATTGTAACCAAAAATTAAGATTTTATTCAAAATCCAAAATTTCCCAAACATTGACTAAAAATCATGATAAAAAAGGTTAAGGAATTTTAATTAGTAAATAACAATTACTCATTTAGACAAAACTAATTCTGTTATGAAAGGTTTAAGTAATTCCTCTTTATATTTTTCTCTACAGAATGACGTCCATTCGAGTTTCAAAGTCATGAGTACAGTGTTCGCCACGGTAAACACAGGCATATACCTTGTTGTGAACAATATGATGCAACTGATGGCAGACCAAGTAAGAGTAAAACATTTTATTTGTTTATTTAACAATCACTTCACAGTCATAGCAATTGATTTTCAAACAAGAAAACAAATCAAATAAGATCACATATATGCACAGAAAATAATTAACAGTGGAAACTTACTTTAAGTTATTTTTTTAATTTTTTAATTTTTTTACGATGATTTATTTAAACTGCATATTATTTAAACACTTAAAATAATGAATTATAATGAAATAACAAAATTTTAATGAATGATAAAATTTTATTTAAAAAAATATTCATAAAAACAAGCAATTCAAGAAATCATGTAGTTAGTGAGACCGAGAGCCGAAAGTATTAAGAGAGACAATTCGTGACACTTTTTGTGGACGGAATTATGTTGCATATTATGATATTGGGTGTTATCCTGCGTATTTATTTAATTGCCATATTTTGTTGGCCAACAACGTTTTGAACAAAATATTATTTGTCAATATCAAGCGGTTAAGAAATAATATTCAAATCCCATACAGATGATTTATGTAACATATTGTCATGGATTAGATTAGAATGTATAGGCCATGGTAATAGTGACTCTCCGTTGAGTCATAGTGGGCGTAGCTCTTAATTAATACACATTAGCCTACAACCTTATCCAGACCAAGATCGAATATGTTTGGGAAACACGAAATTGGTAATAAAACTGGTTACAATGATAGGTTCAGATTCAAATCAAAGGGATTTCTTTATTATCTTATACATTGTATCCTACTTTGGCGTTCAGCCTATTATCTCTGCATTGTGGTCAAGCTCGCGTAGGTTCGAACCTTGTTAAACCCATTAACTAACAGTTAAAAGTAGAACATCGTTCAGCATTAATTATCCCTCTGTCTGGTATCCAACCCTGATCTCAGCTGCTCCACAGCGTAATGTGCGACTCGATCCGGAGACCTCTTGGTACTTTGATCTTCGTTTTGCCTCTTCTGTCAACCAGCTTGCTTACTCCTGGTTCCTAGAAGAACTCCTTCACTACACAATCTACTTCATATTGTATTCCTTCTTGTGTCTTGAACGCCACTTCCATTTCCCTGTTTAATATGCACTCCCGCAATGGCAAGAGTGCCCAACAGGCCTTCAAACTCCAATAGTCAATAAAATCAGTAGTTCGTCTTCCACCACGACATCTTCGATGACGTCACATTGTCTAATTCCCCTCCTGGGTCCTGGTCAGCCCGCCAAAGACGCGTTAACGCCACCTCTCTTGACATCCACGTCAATTCCTACCAATCCAGCTTCTCCACACTCTTCTCGTCATCAATAGAGTGGGGACCACATCCTCTCAGAACAGGTGAACGTCCTTCCTTCGCCATGTCAGCATTATCGTCACGAAACTCGGTACAATATTTCAATAACTTGCTCTTTTTAAAGTGACGAAACAGTTAGCCAAGCTCATTACATAAAGTCTGTCTGTTTTTCGTATCGCATCATCTCACTGACATCGAAGAAAGAAGAATATGACTAACAAATATATTATTATAGATAATATTTCTAAAATGTGTCAGACATCATTGTCATATTGAAACTTAAAAATATGATTATTACAATATTTTGTTTTTCGACAGTCAATTATTATGCATTTATGCAGTCTATTTAGATTAATAAGTGAAAATCTCATTTTATACCAGAATTGAAAAGAAGGTTTAATAAAATAAGTAAATAATAATCAATGTATCTGCTTTATGACACAGGTGGCTTGTGTACAAAAGCAAACACATAGTTTCATAATGGCGCATGTAGGAAGCTTTAACAATTTCAGCACGAGGCCGTCTCTGAGTCGCTCTACAACAGTGACTGGATTGAAGCCTCGCCGAGCTTCAAGAAGTCCATGCTAGTCATCATGAGTCGAGCCAAAGTACCCCTGCAGATCAAACCCACGGGGCTGGACCCTCTGTCTAGGAAGAACTTTGGCCAGGTGAGCAGCAGTGGTAGTAATAGTAGTGTCTGTGAGTCCATGTACAACAGCGACGGGATTGAAGCCTCACCGAGCTTTAAGAAGTCCATGCTGGTCATCATGAGTCGAGCCAACGTCCCCCTGGAGATCAAACCCACGGGGCTGGACCCTCTATCTAGGAAGAACTTTGCCCAGGTGAGCAGGAGTGATAGTATTAGTAGTGTCTGTGAGTCCATGTACAACAATGACTGGATTGAAGCCTCGCCGAGCTTCAAGAAGTCCATGCTGGTCAATAATGAGTCGAGCCAACGTACCCCTGCAGATCACACCCACGGGGCTGGACCCTCTGTCTAGGAAGAACTTTGCACAGGTGAGCAGGAGTGGTAGTAATAGTAGTGTCTGTGAGTCCATGTACAACAGCGACTGGACTGGAGCCTCGCCGAGTTTCAAGAAGTCCATGCTAGTCATCATGAGTCGAGCCAACGTACCCCTGCAGATCAAACCCACGGGGCTGGACCCTCTGTCTAGGAAGAACTTTGCACAGGTGAGCAGGAGTGGTAGTAAAATTTTTGTCTTTGAGTCTATGTAAAACAGCGACTGGATTGGAGCCTCGCCGAGCTTCAAGAAGTTTATGCTAGTCATCATGAGTCGAGCCAACGTCCCCCTGGAGATCAAACCCACGGGGCTGGACCCTATGTCTAGGAAGAACTTTGCCCAGGTGAGCCGGGGTTTTTAGGCGTTTTGGGACAAATTTTGACATTGGTCTTTTTGTTTGTATGTTGAGGGGGACAGGAAAGCTATGTACCGAAAAAAATCCTCATTCATACAGCCATCTTTCTATGAAATCAGTTAGAGTGTGATACAGTATAATTAATCTCGAGATTGTCCAACTAACGTTATTGGTGTAGTATGTGTAAAGCCATTGATTGTAAGAAATCCAAAGGAACAACACTGAAAGGGGCTATTAACTCAAAAAATTATTTTTTACCACATGATCTATAGCACAATACTACACTAAAATGACAGTTTAAAAATTATATCTTGTAACTGTGATTTAAACACGAATTTTTCATTTTTTAAATCCAGAAATTTGCAAAATTGGTGTTTTGGGAAATTTCTTAAATCGGCTTTAACCTCCTTCTTTTTTGGTCCACCAGATACTAGAGCATAGTACCAATCTAAAATGCCCATTTTTTACATCGTGTCTTGAAACTGTGCCCTAATATATCCTCAAACATGCAAAAATATGCATTTCAAAATCACACCCCACCTTCGTAATCAGCATATTTTGACCGAACTACTTGCCCAAATTACAAAACAAAATATATAAGAATTTACAGAAAAGGCTGTCGAGTACTCAATAATAGTGAATATTATTAGGGATCAAAATCCTCCAAGGTCACGGGGCTTAAAGATCGTCCCCAAAGTTATTTCTTATGGGAGATTTTTGCCGATAGGACCTAGGTCGAAAAATGTCATGTTTGGCAATTTTTTGGGAGGTCATGGTGGACCCAAATAATTTTTCTGTTACTTTCTAAATTCATTACTAGTTAGCCTGTATTGAAATATATTTTTTGATTTTAGCGGTTAAATACCCCTTTAACAATTTTTACTACATATTTACCTGTTATACCTGTTTTGTTGTAGGTGATGAATCTTGCTTACAAGATGGTGAATACTTTAAATACGATGATAAAATGATTTCCAAAATCGGTTTTCAATAATGGCAGCTAAAAAACTCGATAAGAAAGTCACCATAACTCAGACCTACAGTAGCGACAACTCAACTACAGTTTACAACTCTTATAAAATAAGGCATACTACTAAGTAGATTAAATCCTTAAATGATAATTTTGGTAATCGTATACATGTGACAACTTGTATTTTAGGCCTAAGTCAGTGTTATGCAAAAACCAGACATAGATTTAGTTTACAATTTCCATTTTTAATACGTGTAGATCTACAAATCGTAGGCCAAGACATGTAGCCTAACTATGTACGGCCTAGGTGTATACTCTAAATTTGGGTCTAAGAATGTTGTTTTAGTACTGTTTTTATGCTAAGCAGATGGCATTATTACTTGATATTAGTTCAATGCAGAATTTTAACTTGAGTGCCACCAACCAAGGTTTGCATTGGTATGTCAATCATAAGTAGGATGTAATTAGCCTAATTAATTGTTAATATTTCCCTTTCTATATACACTAACTACAATATGTACTTTTATTATCCAATGGTCAACTGTGTCATTAAACATAAAACTATGTATGTAACACTTCATGGAAATAAAGCAAATATTTATTCGTTCATTCATTTATTCATTCTACTATAGTTACTGAAACTGAACTTTGCAATTTGAAACTAAATACTTCAGTTACTACAACAACACTTTGCAGTTTACATCTTTATATCTCGGTTTCCGTTAGAGCTATACACACTCAGGCACCTTATACAACAATAAGAGTTGGGGTGTTTTCGAGGTGTCATCATATGAAACGTGATATGAATTTAAAAACTGTCATGACGAACCACGTGGTACGAACTAAGCCACAATTTTTTCACTGCCTCTGAATCAGTGGTGCAAAGCTCAGCACTCTCGCCTCAACGCGCACAAGAAACTTAGTAATAACCAGGTGTCCATCTAAACCATTTAAATATCTTTTCAACCGATGGCGTGCATGATGAATGTAAAAATACGATTTTATACAATTAACTGACTATCCATGGTATAAGGTAATTTATTAAAATATTGGGATTACCATTTTAAAAAGGTATTTATTCCTGTATGTAAGTATATGCTTATTTGTTACTCTCTGGGAATGAGCAACAAACGGACAACTTGAGACAACAAGTATTTAGTAGATAACAATTGTCAATCTGACTGTCCATCCCGTTGACGGCGTGCCAAGTAGACTTAGATAGACGATAGATATTTACACGATGTCAACAGAAGTATGAAGTTCTGAAAACGGTTTAACTTCCGCCATATTTAGTTCGATTTAAGTTTCTGTGATAAACTTATCGTATTACGTAAACCGTTTTAGCTTAGTTCGAACTAAATGTCTGTGGTTAGCGCAGTGATTTTAAAGTCCATTATTTTTTGTTTGCCTCTTTAAAATTATACTTATTTAAAAGACTGAGGCTTCTTCAATACAATACACATTCATTTATATGCGTAAGAGCGTTCCCCTCTCTTGACGCACCATGATTCTACTGTTAAGGGTAAATATACCCGTTACTGTATTTAATACCAAGTTAAGACAAACTTATTGCACTCAAACTGAACTGAACTATATTACGTGGGAATAAACATTTTACAAGATTTACTACATAAATAAAACGCGAATGACAAAACAACTATAAATTGATCATTACGAACTTGTCAAAATCATACAAATACATTACAACTTTTATTACTTGGCTGATTATTAATAATTCAATTAACTACATTATTTTAATATCAAGAGCCTGTAAAATATTTGTGTGTGTTAACTGTAATAATTAATTCAATATATTCCATAATTTTAAAAATGTATAATTGTATTTTTGTAAAAATCTGATAACTTCTTTTGAATTCACTAATTCACTACTTCACTACTTCATTTATTTCAAACATTATAATTTCATAGGCTGACTCTCCGACTGATGATTCTAGCACGGGCTATGTAAGTTTCAAAGGTTGGTCAACCTATAGTTTGTACCGCTCCAGAATGTTGGAAATATATTTCTTGGTCGATCGGGTAAATATCCTTTTAATAAAGAGAGGTCACTTAATCAATAATGAGACAACTATAACCTAATGTTTATAATTTTTACGGTTAGAAAATTGGATAGTTAGTGAACCAAACAGATTTAGCATAGTCCCTACTCCGATTCCAAACAAATGTATGATGAAAGATTCTCTTTACGTTGCACATCCAAACGATTATTTTCTTGTTAATAATTTAAAGTTCCTGTGATTATGTATGATCGGTGGTGTAGATTACGAGGAACCGTTTTACATGCATGATAGATAACGCAATTTGAATGTTGATTATTTTCCTTTCTATAACCACCCCTTGCATTCCTAAGTAGGAAACAAGCGTTTGTACATTGTGTGTCATGTAGTCTGTTATGAGTGGTCCTATTATTTGGCTGGGACTATAAAATTGTATATATTTACATTCAAACACGAGATTGTGAAATAGGCGCCTATGATACTGAATGTATGGCACGTGACATAGGCCAAGGACAAGTTTAAATTTATCGATTATCTTTTGTTTGAGGTTTTTAGCCAATCACATGCCTCTGAAGACATTGATTTACTACATTACAAGTGAAAACAACATTCTTTGTGCACGTTTAGCAGTTTTATCCACTCATAAGGTGCTTAGCCTTCGAACTGAATGCAAGTACATATTTGGGTTCCTGTTAAAATTTGAGGGGGAGGGGGGGGGGCTGAGTTTTTATTTTAAAAAATTTGAACTTGTGTTTGTTAACAGACTTGAACTGTGTGTACGCTGCTTCTCAAGATTCAAATCGAACGGTTCCTGCTAGAGCGCAATGCCAAGCTGGTTCGCCCGGAATCTCATCCAGGGACCATGATCAAGGTTGGGTCACAAGACTGTACATTGTGTGGCTCGTTAGTCTTGTGGTTAGTCTTGTGGCTGTGCTTCCATTGCAGGAGAGTCAGTTTTACAACTTCTAGCATGGACTTGAGTTAATCAGTCAGTGACTTGGAAATGTGAAAACGGTGACTTTGGAGCCGTCCTAGCAACGAAGCACATTTCTTAGGTTGTTCTTATTAGCCGAAACTGGCGGAATCGTGTCCAGCTTGATTGAACGGTGTTTCCGACACAAATATTCCGATCTCTAGTTGTTTATTGTTCGCTCTTCGATGGTGTCAGTGCCTACAGGGTTGGCTTGGTCTTCATTAAATTTAATGTCCCTTACTGAAAATTAGTACTGTGACTAAATGGGTAGACGGTAAATACGCAATTATTTATTTTTGTTTATTTATAATGAACAAAATGTATTTTTAAATAATTGAAGAGACATTTTTATGCTCTATTGCGGTGGCGTAGTTTTATTTTAATCGTATTTTGTGAGATTAGATCCGGCACATCCACCAACAATATTTAACATATAGCCGTACCTGTTTTTATTTATTCATTTAGCGTCTATCCTATTCAGTTTTAAATAAATAAAATAAATAAATTGTATTTAGAGTCTACCCACTCAGTTATGTAACTGATTTTCAGTGGGGGACAGTAAAAATAGTAAAAGTAGGGGCCTATAAAAACTGAAACTGACCTGAACTGAAACTTGACCATTGCTCCTTATTTTCGGTACTTCTTATGTTTACTTTATATGTTTACCCTATAATATAACCATGACATGAACAAAAAAACATTATTTTTGCAAACAGAACAAAAATAATGTTTTCGATTAATAACAAGAGCCATTCAAGGTCTTAAACATGCACTCTTTTGGTGGCGTAGTTTGGTGAAAATTGTCTATTTTAAGATTAGACCCAGCACCTCTCCAAAAATACTAAACAAATTTATAAGTGATTTTACAAGGACGCGTTCGCCATATCTTGCCTATTTATTTATCTACAAACAAACTCTCGAAGAAAAGATCTGACTGGCAAACGTTTAAAGATACCGCGTTATTCTTTACAGGAGGTTCTTTATAAATGAGGTTGAGAGGTTGACTTATAAACAGTGTTGTGACTAGATAATTTATTTTTTATCTAGATAAAGATAAATATAATGCTACAGAAGTAAGCTAGATAAAATAAAAGATAACAAGTAGAAAATTATCTGGATAAAGATAACAGATAAAGATAATTATCTACATTATTTTGTTTAGATAAAAGAAAATAGTGATTGATATTGACGTGCATTTTTCCCCCCAGTAATAGATTTCTTGTCAATCGTAATATTTGTCATCATCCTGGTACGCATAATAACAACTAGTAGAAGTATTTTTCATTTAAAATTAATGAATCGTGATACATTTTTCTATATGATTGTTTTTTATTTTATCTAAAAAATATTATCTAAAAGCCTAAAATGCTTAGATAAGAGGGACTTAAGTTTATCTAGATAATAGAAAAAGGTAACTTTAAAAACTTATCAAGATAAGATAAAAGATAACGGATTTTTATAGATAATTTTATCTTGATAAGCCACAACACTGCTTATGATCAAATTATGTATTAAAAAAGGTGTGAAAAGGGTCATTTCGCCGCGTCGCGTGTTTACACTTACAAGTGTGGGAGTTCGACGTTTCGGAACCTCTGTGGGTACTGGGTTCCATCTTCAGAACGACTGATTGTTGAAAATGCGTTTACTCGTTGCCTCTCTCGTTCGGGATTGTGTTTGAATGCCTTGAAAAATGAAAGAAAGCCTAAAACCAATAAAATAACTGTTCCCGCTAGTGACCTCAGGTGTGTACGAAATCCCGTGCAAATGTGGTAAAGTGTATATCGGCCAAACTGCGCGAAACATCACCACGAGAATAAAAGAACACAAATCTCACTGTGTTAAAGGTTACGACACAAAGTCAGCGGTAGCTAAACATGAGTTAGAACACATAGGTGACTATAACCACCTGATCATGTTTGGAGACACTAGGGTACTTAGTTCGACCCTACGTTTCTGGCCCAGACTTATTCGCGAGGCAGTGGAGATTAAGAAAAATCCCAACAACTTTAATGGAGACGATGGCTATAAACTTAGTGCAACGTGGACTCCTGTCATCAACACAACCACTCACAATCACGTGACAATCACACTCCACCCGCAGACGTCACAACAAAGAGGTGTTACATCTACCAGCGAGGCTGCAGCCGACGCACACGTGACCAGCCCCATTGCCATTGGTCAAGGCATTCAAACACGATCCCGAATGAGAGAGGCAACGAGTAAACGCACTTTCGACAAGCAGTCGTCTTGAAAATGGAAACCACAATGGTTCCGAAACGTCGAACTCACACACAAGTAAGTGTAAACACGCGACGAGACGAAATGACCCATTTTCACACCTTTTTTAATACATATTCGGACCACGAAAGTCTTAAATGTTTTATAACTTATATATTAACAAATACACCGAAAATGCCTTTATAGGCAAAACATTCATTATTTTTGCCGGAATTCACATTGAAAGGCATTTAAATATATTGGAAATTAAATAGCATAGAAGCGTATAATAAGCTTTCCTCTATACTACAATCCAGATCGTACTCGAGTCTTTTACTCCAACTGATAAACTTTTTTCGTGAGCATTGTTTCGTTCACAATTCTGTTTAGCATGTGCCCTCCCTATTTTCGGTATTTCCTTATCCTTGCTTGTTCTTAAAATAAACCATTTATTTTTTTAATTACTGGGCCTTATTAACAAAAACGTAATTTTTGCTTTCAACAATTGAAAAGAGCCATTTAGGGTCATTAACACGCGCTCCTGTGGTGGTTAGTGTGAAAAGCATTAAACTCGAAAGCACTTTGGAAGATCTTCAAAAGAAGCGCGATTGTGAAATTAACAACTTTTGTTGAACCATTTTCAGCTTTCAAGGAACTTCTCATTTGGCCAGTGATACAGACCGACGAAGAATGGCACATGATCACCTTTAACGTTGCAGTTAAACTCCTGACTTGCGAGTTGTATTTGCAAGGTTAGTCCTCTTACTCTCAAACAATTCCATTTTTATTTTAAATGCTGAAAAAATAAAGAATAATCGTGATGAAATGCTAAATGATGATGTTGGAAAATGATAGTAATAAAATTATGAATGATGACGATGAAATGATAAATGATAATGTTGAAATGATGAATAATGGATGATGAAATAACGAATGATGATGATGATGAAATGATGAATGATGCAAATGAAATGATTATAGAAATTAGCATTAAACGTTGCCCTGCATTTAAATTAAGTTGTGCACGGTTTTTCATACCAATACCAACCATGAAAGCCTTAATTCTAGGGTAAAATAATGTTGCCTAGTATATTGTTTCACTCTTTAAAAAAATCTTCCTCCTCCTTATTTACGTACCACCGTCTAAACAGCTGCCCAACTTCTTATGTCAACCTCATCTCTTTGCAGGATTCTGGAGGGACGACGCAAAGCCTGACCTAGAACTCTATCTCAAGTACTTCCCTCCACGATTGGCATACCTGATCTGCAAACATCCATTTCTAAGACTGAACATACGAATATTTCGAATAATAATCCCTTGGTTAATAATTATTTCCGGTTTAGTAATGGTTTTCTTTTTTTCCCAATGGGAATGTATTCGTTCCAAGACAACACCAATGATGTTCTAGCAAACTTAAACGCAATCGTTTTGTTGGGCCTACCGCTAGCCGGTGCTATAACGGTTTCCCTGCAACAGGAAGATCTGCAATGTTTGTTTGAATCTATCTCAACTATGCTTACTCCAGAACACTTGGATAACAAAGATCAGAAGACCGAGTTCTACGGAATTCGTTTGCTATGTTACAATATGATCAACCGTTTTCAAATTCCTTTTACGGTCTTTTGCGCAGTCCCGATCATTTATGAATACTGTTTTAAACTTCTACCAAACCGTCGGCAACTCATCAGGTACGTTTATAGACAAGACAATAATCGTTAAGTAGACTTTGACATATTTTCAAATTTGTCATTGACCAGTTCACAATGCAGATATTATAAAAAGCCTAATTAGTAGAAGGAATAATCATTACATCATGACTTATTGTACATGACATTGTTGTCGTTCACTACCTTCCAGTAGACTTTATAGCGGTCTCTCTATATATCACGCGAAGCATACCAAAACAGTTTATACTATATATTTCTTTTAGTAAATGGAATGCCATTGGTTATGAGGGAGATTCGCTCATAAGACACTTTTAAACTTGCCCTAATCACACATATTTTTTCATCAGCTCGTGAGAAGAGGAGTATTTTATAACCTTAAAATAGAAGCGAGCTCTGTCAGTGGTTGTCGGGACTTCCCTCCCCCCCACCCCCTCCCCACCTACACCACCGTCGAGGACCACTCCGACGTTGAAGACTATGACGTTACGAACGATGACAAAGACAAAAATGTCGTTAGAACACTTTCTTGTCACACCCTTTGCATAGATCTGTCATCCGCATATCCCCTAGACAACATTAGTGCTTATTGACCTAACGGCTGACTACCTCTTAATCTAAATAAACAAAAAACAATCTTATTCCAGAGAATGGTTCCCGTGGGATGCGAGCTCTTCACCAGGTTATGAAATAACTCTCTTCTGTAGAATGTTTCAAATCTTGCTCGCATTGATTTCTTCAAGTACACTGGCATTAACATTAACTCTGGGTATGATACTACCCTGGTCGTATTTCAAAATCCTCAATAATAAACTCAAAAACATCCGAACTATTTCAATTGAAAGGATCAAGGCAAGGAAGTTAAGGGACTCAGATGGTTCTAACGAAGACCCAGTCGTGAGTATTGAAAATGAACATACAGTGCCACGCCACATATCTGGCTTTGCATTACAAGGTGATCAGTTATATACTCGAACAAAACCTCTGCATGGATTAGTTGACAACGTTGAAGACATACCAGGTGTTTGTCAGAGGTGGGCAGTTAAGTGATAAGCTTTCTGTCAATGCAAGAAAGCTCAATGATTTGGCTTCGTTACATCCACTAGCAAATGTCAATGCTGCACCACTTAAACATGAAATACAATCAGAAAAAAGTCCAAATCGTGGCGTCACAGAAATAACTCGTTTAGAACTGGATGAGGAAATGAAGGTTGTCTTAGTTGAAGCCATGGATCTGCATACGAAACTAGTAAGGTAGGTATTGTAGCGTACGTGCAGATTCTAATAATTAGTTCCTCAAACTACCGAAATAACAATTTGTGTTATCACAAACACACACAACAATTTATTTCGTACTTGCTCATTACACCATCAAAACAAGACTGAATCTCAGCGCGCCGGGGTTGGAGCGCGGACGGTAGTTCGCGCCCCCCTCCGCCTAACGGTAAACCCGTCAGGCGGAAGTTGCGACAGTACACTTTGCTTCCAGAGACATGGTCCTTCACTACACTACCCCCCTTCCAAATAAGCCACGTCCCATGGCAGTATAACCCTATCATGTTCTCAAATGGCCACATGCAGCCTATTTGGTTTCTGGACATTTCTACTAGGGTAACGACCACTATTTGGTTCGGCTTCCTCTTCACCAAGGGACACCACCCTGCTGGCCTCCGAAGGCTGGCTCTATGGCTTGACGGCTTGCTCTTAACGACTCGAAGAAGGTTCTGCAGGATCCTGATGATGATCATTTGACTGTTCTACTTCCCTTACTGTCCCGGTAGAGCCAGAAGCAAGATCTTCCCCTTTCGTCGCGAATTGTGGGATTGTTTCCTCTTCTGCATATGGCTTCAGACGGTTGAAGTGTACCACTAAGCGTTTCCTTAACACGCGCGCATTTCCTCTTAACCCTTCTGAGGCGATTCGGAAGGTTACATCCGATAGCTTCTTCCTTATGACACGCGGCCCCTGCTACAGTAAATGCAGCTTCCTTGTTTGGCCCACTTTCACCACTTCATTCATTTCACCATTTCACTCAGGGTGCGAATTAACAACTTTGCAGAGGGGGGATGGCTGAGAATAGTAGTGTCGTTGGTAAACCGGGGTCTCCGCCGGAGGCGAAATTTTTTGTGGGTATTATTGCCCTTTAGATGGCCTTAGAAGCGATCTGAGGAAAATATTTGGGGGAATTATTGCTCTCAAGATGGCCTTAGAAGCGATCTGATGAAAATTTTTGGGTATTATTGCCCTCAAGATGGTATTAGAAGCGATCTGAGGTATTATTTTGAAAGGAATATGTGTAAATTGACGCATTATTTATTAACATTACGAGATAAAGTCACTTGAAATGTTATGAAATGAGATGGGAATCCAGAGGTGGGGATTTAGCCATCCCCGGCAGGGATACCTTTCTGTTAAACAAAGCCAGGGATGAAATTACCATAGGGGTGAAATCCCCCCCATCCCCCCCGTCAATTCGCACCCTGTTTCACTTCATTCACCAAGTAACCAGACGCGATAGCCTAGGACAAACGGTGTTCCATGACAATGCCTGTCATATATTTTTTTAATTCGTTGAGATGCTTGAAGTTTCTCCCGAGCTTTTGCATGTGTTTCCTCCAGTGATGCTCGCAAGTTATTTACGTATTCCGTACTTGTGGTTGCTGTCACTGGTAGACCATACATTATGTCCAGTGGCAACCGGATATCGAGACTGAGCAACATGAAGTGTGAGCTAAATTTTGGTGGATTCATGGACACTGGAGTGGTATGCAAACATCACTTGATGCAGTTGAATATATTTATCAATTGACTGAGCATTTACAGCAGAGTTCGATTGAATCGTTCAACCATCCCGTCCCTCTGGGGATGATATCCCAACATCCTCGTCTTTGTTGCTTCAAGAAGAGTACACATTTCTTGAAAAAGTTTAGAATCAAACTGCCGTCCCTGATCACTATCGATCTCTACTGGTGCACCAAAACGGCAAATAAACTCTCAAACTAATTTCTTTGCCACCGTAGATGCTTCCTCATTAGGAAGAGCATAAGCCTCAGTCCATTTAGTACAGTGATCTGCTACCACAAGAACGTATTTCTTACCTCGTAACGATCTAGGAAGCGGGCCCAGAAAATACAAAAATCCTTTGAAACGGAAACCCAACTTAATACGTTACAAGTGGGGATCAAGCAGCATTGCTGAAGCAGGTGTTTTCCAACTACCACAACCTGGGCAATGACGGCACCGAAGCTTTACATTAGTTGTCATTCCCGGCAAGTAAAACCTCTCCCTACACTTTATCATAGTTTTGTGGATGCCTAAATGCCCCCCCCCCCCCCTCCCCCCATGGGAGATGTATGGAGGTAAGTCAACACCATTTGTACTAGACGCTTGGGTTAACAGCAACTGCTGTTGATCAGGAAGCGAAGGCTCTTCCCACCTGCGAAAGAGAATACCATCTTACTGGGTGATTCTCATCCATTGACCCCACATGCTCATGATTGCCGGACCAAATGGTGACACTTCGTCGTCGATTGGTCGTTCCCCTACTCCCATCCATCTTAGCACATGAGACAAAACTGGATATTCTCTCTGTTATTGTCTTAGTTCGTCCTTCGTCCATTGTGGAGTCCAAGTAGACTCGATGTTTGCTACTACCTCTACTGCTTTCTTTCTAGGCCATTGGCGAGACAGACCATCAGCATTACCATGATTTCGCCCTGGGCGGTGTTGCACTTCAAATTGGAATTCCGTCAAAGTGTCGAGCCAGCGGCCATTTTGGCAATTATTATCATATTCAAAGGACCGGAGCAATTGAAGCGATCAGTGATCGGTCAAAATGACAAAAGGTTTACGTATAAGATAGTGTCAGAAATAGCGAACTGAGTGAATAATTGTTAGGAGCTCTCGGCGTGTAACGCCGAACCTTCTCTCTGTTTTTGTCAGGGCCCTGCTGAGGTATGCTACTACTCGTTCTGTACCTTCCTGAACTTGACTCAAGACTGCACCTATCCCTGTCCCGCTTGCATCTGTGTCTAAAGTGAACGGAATATCTGGCCGTGGGTATGATAATATTAGGCTAGTTAGTAGCCTCGTCTTAAGTGTTGAAATGCATTATTACATTCTTCAATCCATGCAAATCGAGCTCCTTTCTCTGTAAGTTTGTGGTGAGGAGCAGCAATATCGGCATAGCTCCTGACAAATCTACGATAATAGGAAGCAGTTCCCAGGAACGACCGTAGTTCATCAATGTTTCTTGTTATAGACCAATTGGCGATCGCAGCAACTTTTGTTGGGTCAGTGGATACGCCTTTTTGGAAATCACATGTCCAAGGAAGGTAACCTCTTGTTTGAGTAGCTGGCATTTTGAAGACTTCACTTTCAACCCCACTTTTCTAAAACGCTCAAACACCTCTCTGAGATGCACCAAATGTTCCTTGAAGTTCCTGCTATAAACTACCACGTCATCAATATAAACCTTGGTCGTTTGCCATTGCAATCCAAGGAGGACTAAGTTCATCAGGCGCTGGAAGGTGCTAGGTCCATTTCAGAGACCGTATGGGAGTTTTGTTAACTCTAACAACCCAAATCCTGGCGAAAAGGCAGTTTTTTGGATGGTCCTCTGGGAAAACTTCACATTGCCAATACCCTGAAGCTAACTTCTGTCACCATCGTTACAAAAATGGCTGCCCAAATTTTTCACAGAATAACAAAAACTTAAACATCAAATACACACATAAAACGGGCATATACTCACGTACTAACAAGCGCTCGACTCGACACCCTTGCAGGGGATTACGTGCAACGTCTTCACGCAGGCGGCAGGAATGAGCTTCACGACCTCGTTTCGCGTCCTCGAGTCTTCAGATTGCTACCCCGCTTCAAGTAACCTTATCCGCCTTTTGCCTTTCAATTTGTCTTACTTTAGAAATGTCATGTTCTCTTGTTGTCTTTCATGTACTGTTAATCTTGTAAATCTGTAATCACTGTGTCAGGCTACAGAGGGCCACACTTGCCCTGCATTAGCCTTCCTTCCCTATGGGCAGGTAAAATTCAATAAATAATACCAGTACTTAACAGTTTTGAGATCACTTCACAGTACAAAAATAATTTTAAAATCTGTCAAATTACATGAGATTTCTGAATTTTGGCTTAAAACACAGCCTTACAACATATACAACATTAATAACAACGCGCAATTGTATTAATTTAATTATTTCAGATTTGTTAACGTATTCGCAAAAATCGTCGCCAAATTCCTGATAGTTATGTTTTTAGACATAACATTGTCTTTGGGAGCGACCACTCTTCTATTTAAGGTATGTTGAGAGATGTGACAAATAATTTAGATACAAATCGCGAAAAGGGATCTTAGGGTGAAATCCGAAAAGCCAAAATAGAGCAAAAGTTGTAACGTAATGCGCAGAGAGTCATTATTGTTAATTATTGTAATTATTTACTATTACTTTGCATTTATATATTCTATAATTTATTTTATTTCAGGATAATATTACTTTAATATTATAAATTTTTCACTTTGAAAACGAAAATTTTGGGTGTGAATTATATTTATATATTTTATTTTTATTTTATTCTTTAGATAAATTAAAAGTGTTGATGCAAAAAACATATGTTTTTAATTCCCTATAAATTAACATCAAAACGTGTATTTTGATAATACCACCCGAAGGTCCCTTTTCGCGATCCGCGTCACCTTTAGATCTGTTCTTATTTACTTATTTTATCTACTTGACTAGTGGTTGAAATTTGTAATTCCAATATCCTGTACGGCCTATCTATTTTCCTTTACGGTGTGTTATTTTTATACTTTATTTCACATTATTTTATTATCTGATGTAGGGCTATGCGAGTACTTATCCGTTCGAATTTGTATAGACGTTGAATGTTGAGAACTTGTTTTAACAGCTATATATTTCAATCCATAGTGAAATATATAATAATGATTATAAAAATTATTTTTATTCTAATAATATAATGAAAATAATAATAATAATAATATTATTATTATTATTATATTATTTTTAAATAGCCAAATACAGACATACATGACAATTTGATGGTGGAGGGAAAAGGGCAGAGCCCCAATACACAAATGTGCCCTACCACTATTGTATAGCTAGATTTACAATTAATTCTTAATAGTACTTTCTAGTTTCTAGACTATTTACATGAAACGCAAACGATTTATTATTATTATTATTATTATTATTATTTTATTGGTTTGTTTTCATAAAAACCGGTTAAAACCGGAGTAACATTTTGTCCCCGGACTTACGTCAAGTTATTTTCCAGTGTACCTATTACAACATTTTACTTTTGCCCTTAACTCTAAAAAAAAATTTAAGCCCATTTATAAAATTTATATTTTTTTTGTGGGACGTGTTTTCTTTCGCTGTGTACGGTCTGGCCATTTTTTCGTCCCATCCTGGGATTTGCTCTTCGGACTAGGGGAAACCACAAAACCCATGTCAGGATGGAAGCTGTCCAAAATCTCAAGTATCATTCTTATTTAAAAATTACAAAACTTTCTACACGTTTTTGAGTTTTAAAATCCCTTTTTGGCCCTCGATGTTTTCTTGGGTTAAAGATCTATTTGTTAATCCCTTTCATGTACTTTTTTGGGTTGATCCCGGGGGGGGTTGAATTAAGAATGGGATTGTATTTCCCTTTTTTCGGGTTTCCACATCTTCTTGTTTCTAAATTTGAAATTTCCCCTATATTTGTCAAATTTTTTTTCCCTTCCCCGTGGTCCGACTTTTAATGGCACAGGGTTGCAACGTCGATAAGGGTTTTTTCTTTTTTTTTTTTCAATTTTTTTAAAAATCCGGTCTGTTGTATGATCTTTTTTGGTCTGTTTAATTTGTGCGGTCGTAATAAAATTTGTAATCTTTCTATCTAGTATTTTCCTGGTTTGTTTTTGAAGTAAGGTGGTGTGTGTCAATGAGGTTTACTTGATTGCTATTTTTTTTGTTTGAAAAATGTTAGCTATTTGGGTTAGTCGGGTAGAGGTAATCTTTTTGACTAGTGATTGCCCCCGGGATTTTGATGTGTTCGTTGTTTAAACCCTTTGCACTACTTTTCTACATTGATCGTTTACTGTCGCATTTTGTATTATTTTTTTTTTTAATAATTGTTCGTCGCAATCCTCTGTCTTGAATACCCAATCAAAAACCCTTCTGTTTCTCCAAATTTTCCCCGTTGTTAAACCCCTATTTGTGCTTTAATTTTTAACGGGGGTTTTTTGTGTATTTAAATATAATGTCTCTTGTTGGGGTCTTTTCTGGGAGACTAACTTTTTTAAAGGGGCCGGTCAGTTTGAGTTTCCCCTTTTTTTTTTAAAATTTCGTTTCCCCTAGATTGAGTGGATTTAAATGATTTGTCAGCTAGCACCACAGCCCTAGCAGGGGGATTGGTTGCTTTTGAAAAAAAGGTATTTTTTTAAAAAATGGCTTTTTTGTTTTTTAAATAAAAATTTGTTCAGACCCCTTTATGGCCCCCCCCTCCTTTTTCCCTCTTGGAAGGGGCCCAATCTCTCTATTGCTGATTTGGATGAGGGTATTCTGTGTTTGGAAAAGTGTTTTTACATTTAAATATTTCCAAGGGCGTGGATGTCTGTTTTGCGCCCTTTTAAATTTGTTTCCGAATAAAATATGTCTTTACGGGGTTAAAAGCATAGGTTTTATTGCTGTGTTTCTTTTTTTTTACCGTTTAGTTGCGTTTTGAGGATAGTTTTAAAGGCGTTTCTTGTATTTTATCTATAAATTTTGCTTTCATAACTTTATTTTCAATTCTGGTAGCTTGTGAGAACCAAAATTTTTGTAAAACTCGTTACGTCCATTATTCCAACCCTATTTCCATATCAAAGCTGGAAACTTTTTCGGTTTGTGTCCTTCCCCTTTTTCGATATGTAGGGGCTTACTTTTGTTTACTCCAAACTCCTGCAGATATTTTGGGACTAATTCTATTGTTGTTTTTGACTAAAATTTTATTTGAAAAAAAAATTTGATGCATACAATTTTAAAGGTCCCCATGTAGAATAGGGGGGGAAATTGTGTGACATATCACATTATTGCCCTTTTAAATTTTAAAATCCTTTTGTCGATTCTTTAAAAGCATTTTGGGGCCGGGGGTTTTAAAAGCAAAAAAACCAAAATTGCCCTTAATTGATTTCCCCTTTGGGGAAAATGCCATTTTTAAATTTGTTTGGATCTGTAGTTATCTGCGGGTTTTTTTCAATTTTATTTTAGTGTTGTTCCCATGTCTCCATTACTGTCTTAAAAAAGTTTACAATTTATTTGGGTTGTTTTTAAAATTTTTTTTTGTAAAATCTGAAAAAGCCTGTGTGTGGTTTTTTGAATCAAAGGGGTTTTTTTGTAGTCAAAGTAGTTTACGTGAATATTCCCTTTTTTTATTGTGTGCCTGATTCATTACAGTAGAGTCCCAAAAATAAGTTGTTTTTACATCCCTGTGAGTTCTTAAAAGCATCCTTTTTTTTTCCTCGGCCATTTTATATTTGTTTTTTCGGGAAGGGGGATATATTTATTTTTAAAGCAGAAATCAAAATTTTTAAAATATAGTTTTTAGACATGGAATTGGCCCAAAATTTTTCTTGGGTTCTTTTGGGTAAATTTTCCTTTTGGGTTTTTTAAAGGTTTCTCCTTCAGTTAAAAAATTCGGGTTTCTTTAACTCCATTTAAAACTCGTTGGGACATTTTTTTAATTTGATTTGATTTTGTATTTAATTTTTTAACCAAAAAATTTTGGGAAAATTATCTTACCTTTTGCTTTCCGCTATGTTTAGCACTGATTGTCGGCCCCTTTAATTCCCTCAATTTATACCTTCGAATCTCATCTCATTAAAAATCGCTCATCCTAGCTAAATTTTTCCCTTAAACCCTTGTTTCATCCCGGTTGTGTGCTACCGGGTTTTCCCCCCTATTCTGTCCAAAAAAATCTTCTACTCTTCCCTTTGTTGGGTGTTCCTTTCCCCTTTTTCCCTTTTGGGGCTAGATAGTTGTTGGTTAAAAATGTTTTTTCCTTTTTTTTTTAAACATTCGGTTTTTTCTTTCTAATATTTATTTTTTATATCCCTTTTTTAACTCTTAGCAGAGGGACTTCTTTTTTTTTTAAATGTAAACCAAATATTCGTGAATGAATTCGTTTTAAATGTTTCCCGCTTTGGTTTTAACCTTGAATTTTTTCAAATATATTTTGGAGTATCTTATCACATTTTTAGAAACGATTACCCATTCGTATTGTTTCCAGTTTGCCGATATCTCCCAAGCCCCAACGATTTTTCCCCAAAAAAGGGCCTTTTCCCCCTTTCGTACTTTCTTTTTCCTGTTTTGTCTTTGGAAAAGTTGCCCGATTTTACCTTTAAGCCCAAATATCTTTAAACCCCTTTCTTTCACGGGACAATAAAAATTTCCGCAGAACGTCTGCAAATGATTTTTCGTCTTTTGTGTAATCTGAAAAAAATATTTGTTTGGGGTTCTTTTTTGTGACCCCTGTCTTCTTTCCTTTGAATGTTTGGGGTTTTGGGATTTAAAGGTCTTCTTTTTTGGTTGTATTGCGCAAAATTGACATGGCTGTTGTAAAAAGTAAAGCTAGGATTTCTTTTAGATTGATATTGGGCAGGTGTATTTTCTTTGCGTTATCATATCTACCTTTGTGTTTTATGTCCCAGTTGTTTCTGGGGTTTTTTGATCTTTCTTGGTTGGTTTTTGGGATTTCTAGTGGTTTTGGCCCTTCTGGGAGGGCCCGGACGTTTTTGGTAGGTCTGGATTTTCGGGGAGGCCGGACGTTTTTTGGTAAATCTGGATGTAATGGTTGGGGCTGGCCCTTCTGATAGGTCTGGAAATTTTGGTTTTGGGCTGGAAGTTCTGGTGTGTTGGTAGATTTGAAGTTTTGCAGGTATGGCAATAAAGGGATTTCGGTAGTTCTAGTAGCCTGGTATGAAAATGGGCTTCTTCGCTTTTCCTCTTCTGAGTATTGCCGTTTTCATCTTGATGCCCCTTGTAGGTTTGTTCTTTTACTTTGCGTTTTATTTTATTTAATAGGTTTAAATGGGAACTTTTATTTTTAACATAATTCTTCTTTGGGGCAGGTATTCTCTTTCACTTACTTCTAAAAGGGGTATTCCCCGAACAAACCCCTATGGGCTCTTGTCGATAACCTATTAAAAAAGTCTCTTTAAAAAACGTTACCCTATAATAGCTACGCATCACACAAAAAGTTCATATTTCGTCCAATTTTATGCGCTTCTCATTTTTCCCGCTTTGGTGGTCTGTAAAGATTCCATTACAGAAAAAATCCATCGTCTGTTTATTTCCCCATTTTCCCTTTTTTCTAATAAAAAATTTTTACTTTTTGTCAAATCAAACCCATTATTTTTTTATTGTTTATAAAGTCAATGCACTTAAAAAGAATGAAAAAAACTTTTCCCCAATGATTCATCAATTTCGGGCGGGGGATGAGGTCTTTGTTTTCAAAACCCCCTTGCCTTTCGTTTTGATAAATCTTTTCTTATTTTTACGAAATTTTGAAAACTTCAATCTTCCGATTCTGCAAAATAATTAACGGTGCTTACGTAAAATGCTAAATATTAAACTATTTTGATTATTTTCCTTGTGAAATTACAAATTTAAAGCCTTAAATGAATATTTTGCCTACCACCAACTGTCAAAAAAATTTAAAAAAATTCAAAAATGTTTCAAAGCAATTTTTTAGCCTGGTCTATTTTTAAACTATATAACTACAAAATTGGTATAAATAATAAAAATAAAAACTTCCCTTCAATGGGCCCCTTTAGTACCCTCCCCTAGTAATTTAAAAAAGCAGTAAAAAATTTTAGATGGAAAGCTTGTATTTCAGCGGAAAAAGAAAAATTTTAAACCCCAACTTTCTCGGCGTGACTAAATTTTTTTTTAAACCCCAAAAAATGTTGGGGTTTTTATTAATTTTTATTTTATTTTTATTATTTTTATTAAATTTTTATTATTTTAAATTTTTATTATTAATTTTAAAAGGTCTCAACAATCACTATATATTTTGGGGAAATTAAATTTCTAAAAAAGGGAAAAATCCCACCGCTTGATGGTGAGCCTTTTTAAAAAATTTTTAGTTTGCGTGGTATAAACTTTACATTTGCAAGTGCTTTGTTTTTTTTGCCTAAGCATTTTCAGGTGATTTTTGTCAAGTTTTATAGTTTCTTGTCCAAATTGGTTTTTTTTTAAACGTAAAAAACTTATATTAAAAACTTTTTTTTTTCTATGGATTCCCGGCTAACTTTTTCAACTTTTTCTTTAAAAGGGACCAAATCACCATAACCTTTAATTTTCCCTTAATAATTTTGAAAAGTTTTTTAGCCCCCCCCCGTTTTTGGGCAAAATTGGCCCAAATTGCCCCGAAAATAGTCTCACAAAAAATCAAAACATTTATATTAAAAGCTTATTTCTATAGATTCTGGCTAACTTTTTCACTTTTTCTTTCGAAAGCCAATACATCACCAATACCTTAATTCCATGTATACTATGAACGTTGTAGCCCCACCCGTTTGGTCAGAATTGGCCCAAATGGCACGAAAAATATCGCACAAAAAATCGAAAAAATCGTAAAAAAGTACGATTTTTCATGAAAAATATTTCTTCGATTGTACCCAAAAATCGTAGAAAAGTCTAAGTTTAGAGATTTCGAAGGTCCTGTCAAATTTTCATCAAGATCGCTTATCCGTTTGCCCGGAATCGAGCGAAAAAGACAGAAAAACAAACCAAAAAAAAAAACGCCCGAGCTAATTTTTTTGGGGGTCAGTGGAATTAAAGTCTTCGCTTCACTCGCTTCGCTCGTTTAACGCTCATCCAAAAATATAAACTAGGAAAACCGCTTAAGTCCTGCCGCGTTGAGGGATGAGCTTTTTAAAGTTTTTAGTTTGCGTGGGATATCTGTACTTTTGCAAGTACTTTGTTTTGCTGCCTACGCATTGTAGGTGATTGTTGTAAAGTTTCTATTGTTACCTGTCATTGGTATTATTTACCGTAAACAACTTATATTAAAAGCTTTATTTTTATGGATTTTGGCTAACTTTTTCCCAAATTTTACTTACAAAAGGGACTACATCACCATAAACCCTTAAAAGTCCATGTATAATATGAACTTGTGCCCCACCCGTTTGGTCAAAATTGGCCCAAATGTCACGAAAATATCGCACTAAAAATCAAAAAACTTATATTAAAAGATTTATTTCTATAGATTCTGGGTAACTTTTTCAAATTTTCCTTTCAGAAAGCAAAACATCACCATAACCCTAATTCCATGTGAAATATGAACGTTGTACCCTCACCCGTTTTGGTCAGAATCGGCCCCCAAAAGTCACGAAAATATTGCACTAAAAATCAAAAAACTTATATTTAAAATCTTTATTTCTATAGAAATTTTGGGTTACTTTTTCAACTTTTCCTTTCAGAAAGCAATACATCACCATAACCCTAATGTCCATGTGAAATATGAACGTTGTAGCCCCACCCTTTGGTCAGAATCGGCCCAAATGTCACGAAAATATCGCACTAAAAATCGGAAAAAAAATCGTTAAAAGTACGATATTCATGAGAAATATTTTCTTCGATTGTACCCAAAACGTAGCAAGTCTAAGTTCAGAAATTTTGAAGGTCCTGTCAAATTTTCATCCCGATCGGATTTTGCCGTTTTCCCGGGGAGAGCGAACAAACAGACAGAAAAACAAACAAAAAAAAAAAACAAAAAAAACACCAGAGAATTTTTTGGGCGTTGAAATTGG
>JAMZAV010005970.1:0-41329 GCA_024449915.1 Sweltsa coloradensis | reverse complement strand
TAGACATTGTGCGTAACGAGACTTCCTACTATTCTAAATAGATGGCTAACAAGACTCATTTTCTACCGTGATAAAAGTAGATCAGTTTGTTTTTGTATTGTTGTCTGTTTATTTGCGCTCCACTATACTTACAAACTGCTATTCTGATCTAAGATGAACTACTTAGCTGAGATATTCTACGATTTTTGGTACAATCGTAGAAATATTTCTAAAAAATATCATACTTTTAGGACAACGAGAGATCGATATTGTAAGGAAGGTAGGAAGATTTGGAATATTTGGTGCAAATACAGAGGATTATTGTTTATAGTTGCACGGTTATGAAACCGATGTAAACAGTAATGTTTGGTGTGACCTCGATAGTTGTGCTGAGCTTGGAGTTATGGAAGCGAAAGTTAAAACATGTTGTTTATCCAAGAACGCTGAGTTGTACAACAACGTTACGTTACTGAATAATTAGGACATAAACACCACTGGGACAAGTATTTAAGGATGGGTCAGAGAGGGATTGGGACAGACTGGAGATTGTACAAGAAAGAAGAAGTTGCGCAGAGCTAGAGAACGGGAGAACTTCCGAGACTCCCGCCTCGGCGGGAGTCCGGGATTTGGGACCTACATCTTGGACATCGGGAGAGAAGAGACACCAGAAGAACCATGAAGGACCGGACAGCGTTGCCACTAACAAGCTTGTGGTAAAATCTGGTAAGCAGGCAACATAAGTGAACGCTTGTCATTATTTGTTAGTCATTAACTTGGGAGTCCAGGGTTCGAGACCACACTAGTCAGACGCACAGTCTTATTCAGACTTAAGTATTCTATGTGTATAATAAACAAGGCAGAGAATGAAGAATGCCTTGTTTATTATACACATAGAATACTGAAGTCTGAATAAGACTGAGCGTCTGACAAGCGTGGTCTCGAACCCTGGACTTCCAAGTTAATGAACAACAAATAACTGACAACCAATCATTCATGTTATGTTGCCTGCTTATCAGATTACCTAAAAACTTGTTAGTGGCAACACTGTTCGGTCCTTTATGGTTCTTCTGGTGTCTCTTCTCTCCCGATGTCCAAGGTGTAGGTCCCAAATCCTGGACTCCCGCCGAGGCGGGAGCCTCGGAAGTTCTTCCGTTCTCTAGCTCTGCGCAACTTCTTCTTTCTTGTACAATCCCCAGTCTGCTCCAATCTCTCTTTGACCCATCCGTAAATACTTGTCCCAGTGGTGTTTATGTCCTTATTATTCAGTATTGTAACGTTGTTGTACAACTCAGCGTTCTTGGATAAACAACATGTTTTAACTTTCGTTTGCATAACTCCAAGCTCAGCACAACTATCGAGGTTACACCAAACATTACTGTTTACATCGGTTTCATAACCGTGCAACTATAAACAATAATCCTCTGTATTTGAACCAAATATTCCAAATCCTCCTACCTTCCTTACAATATGACCTCGCCGCCTCGCACCTTTCCACAGCTGGCATGACGTCATCATATTGTTGGAAGACAGACATGGTCCAGGCTTGGTGTTGTTTTACATAACACTTACACAAACGAAATATGTTAACAATGACGTCACGTCACAGTAATAAAAGGACATACATAGTGAACTATAAACGCTCGTTCGTCAACGCGACTGGAAAATGCGTTCGCGAAGCTGCCTAGTGTAATTGTTAGCATAGTGTAATAAGTAACGTATGAGGCCAATCATAATTTTCTCCATATTATTGTGAATATCGAATATCAAGCTTTCATCCATCTTCTTATAGCCAATCCATTCTAAAAACAAAGTGAGTATAGTCACTGGGGTATGGTCGAGACTAGGGAACTGATGATATACCAAGATGGTTATGTGATACAATTTGCATTGTAAATAATAACTTTATTTGTCAGAGGGCCAACGATTCCCACTTCTGAAATGTTACTGCCTACAGTAGACTTACTTGCTACGACAAACTTTACTTTAATAATCGAATTAAGACTTGGATTTGAAGAATGTTAGTCTGTTGTACAGACTCAGTCATATTAAACTGGTGGTAAGGCACATTGTGTTATAGGGCCTTGCTCTACTCTTGCCACCAGCAATATGTACGTATTTTGTAATCCAGACATATTGAAAAAAAATAATAATAATAATAATAATAATAATAATAATAATAATAATAATAATAATAATAAAAATAATAATAATAATAATAATAATAATAATAATAATAATAATAATAATAATAATAATAATAATAATAATAAATGTTTAATCATGGCTTAATGGTAGGCGACTATGACGCTGTTATGTTAGTACTTTAGACAGAAATTAAAAAAGTGACTACACCGGGGTTTGAACCCGGGACCGGGTTCAAACCCCGGTGTAGTCACTTTTTTAATTTCTGTCTAAAGTACTAAAATAATAATAATAATAATAATAATAATAATAATAATAATAATAATAATAATAATAATAATTATAATAATAATAATAATAATAATAATAATAATAATAATAATAAATAAGACAATTTACTTTACCCTGTTTTCGTCAATTTTGTGTAAAATTTACAAGCGAAATATATTCTCTCGAAAGTGATTATGAATACTTACGATTTATTTTCTTGTTACATCTAAGTTAATATTGTACATTTAAAAATACTTTTTTTAGTTGAAAGTGGAAAATAAATATATTCGCACTGATACGTTCATGAACTTTATTTAACTCATATTATCACATAAGTACAAAACAATGATACACTCAGTTGTTGTTGTTGTCATAAGACAAAAAGTCATTGTGAATGTTTCGAGACACCTCAAATAAATACGATTCTAATATTAAATTTATTTTAATTTTCAATAAACTTATTTCCTAGAACTGTTTTGGTACGAAACAAAAAAATATCTCGACTTTCAAATTTTGGAGCCACTCAATCCTTGTTTGGTGTTGTTTTAGAACATCCAGCCCATCTTGCAACCCTTCTTCTCGCAACTTAAGATGTGGCTGGTGCTATTGCAGGTGCACTGTCCATAGCATTGCTCTAGCCTGGCCGTGAGAGCGAGTCCTTCTTGGCATGTCCAGTTGCGGCACTCCATCAGCGTGCAGAAGCTTCCTAGTTCATCTTCGTCGCAGCTGCAGAAGTTGCATTCGTCCATGAAGCGCTCACCGTGAGGACAATTCTCCGTCTTTACATTCGGAGAGGATACGACTGAAAGAAACAACATTATTATTATAACCCTTCTAGGTTGTTTTGAACAAGTCTTCTGACTTGACGTAAATTTATTGTTTAAAAAGAAAAAAGTTTTCTTACTAGACACGCATAAACAATATGACACAATAGCCATAGTAAAGGGGCAATTACCCCAAAATATATTTTTTACCACATAATCTATAGAATATTACTACACTAAAATGACCGTTTAAAAATTATTTCTTGGAACTGTGATTTTAAATCAATTTTTCAATTTTTTAATCATAAAATTTGCGAAAATTTGTGTTTGGGCAGTTTTTTAAATCATCTTTAACCTGCTTCTTTTTTGTTCTACATAGATACTAGAGCACCACACCAATCAAAAATGGCTATTTATAACATCATATCTTAAAACTATACACAAATATACACTCAAACACGCAAAATATGCATTCTAAAATCACACCCGTTCTTGGTATATTTTGACCGAACCATTTGCCCAAATTACATAACAGAATAATATAGAGGTTTTACAGAAACTTTACTTTTGCCAACTGACATCACAAGTTGTTTACAATTTTGAGTAGTTGTCAAGAAAGCTGAAACCCAGGGCACATTTTTGAAGAAATTATTTTTATATTTAAAAAAATGATTTCCAAGTAATTGGATTTTCTTACAAAGTCTTAAATTGACCACATTTGTGGATTGATCCTGGCTGATAAACATAAAATGTTGAAAATCTACTACTGTAGACTCTTTATAACATCGTATCCATGTATGCTTTAGTGTTAACTATGTAAAGTTTCAGATACGTCGGGTTCTTACCGGTCGAGCGAATAGATATGTGCCAACTTCCAAATGTGTCCTATTCCCTCCGCGCGGCTTTATTACTTTATAATTTAAATACATACTATATTCTGGTGCTAAAGATATACACGCGATTTCGTTTTGAAATAGTCAGTCGATACTTTTTCTACCTATGTTAATAAATTAAAATAACTAATCGGATAGACTTAATAACTAATCGGGTAGACATAAAACTTACCTGGAAGTATGGTTTGTTCTACTGCCTGAAACAAGGACACATACGTTTAGTTAGTAATGTAAGGTAGCAAGGAGACGAGACTCAACTCATAAAACAATTACATTACCATTTCAGACAAGATTGGAATAATTCAGTATCTATTTGACATGGTAAATACGATTGTTTGACTATTATGGAGATATAAATCTTTGATTTTTTTTTTGTTCCTGCCAGTTTATAAAAGTTATATTGGAAATGGTTACAGAGATATTGAATGATATAAATAAATTACTATTATTATACTAATTCTAATAAAGCCAGTGACAGTTTCCTACAACTTGTTGATTTACTGTACGACTAGGAAAACGCTTAAGTCCCGCCGCGTTGTTGGATGAGCGTAATTGGTGCATTGAGCTGCCATGTGTTATGCGACTTTTCTGTTGTTCTGTGGTAAAATCATTATTAAATTGAAATTTTTTAAATTAAATTAAATTAAATAAAAAATAAACTTTATTCATTTAATTTTTTTTTTAATTAATCGTAATTGTTTAAAAAAAATCGTAAAATTGAAATTTTTTATAAGAAATAATTTCTCGATTGCGCTCAAATTTAACAGTTATATATTAATTTATAAAATTAAGGTTCTGCGAAAAAATCATTTCAATCGGATAAAGCATGTAGGTGTTATAAGACAAAGAATTGTTTAAAAAAAGAAAAAAACCGTAAAATTTCGATTTTTATGATAAATATTTTTTCAATTGCGCTCAAATTTCACAAGAATATCTTAATTTATAAAATAAAGGTTCTGTGCAAAAATCATTAAAATCGGATAAAGCATGTAGGTGTTATAAGTCGAGGAAATTTTTTAAAAATCGAAAAAAATCGTAAAATTGCGATTTTCATGAGAAAAAATTTTCCGATTGCGCTCAAAAACGTGGCAGTTCTAAGTTCAGAGATTTCGAATGCCTCCATAAAATTTCATCGTAATCGGAGTATCGGTTTAGCCGGAATCGTGTGGACAAACAGACAAAAATACAAAAAAAAAGAAAGAAAGAAAGAAAAAAAAACATTCCGGATTTTTTTCTCCAGTGTAGTAGAATGGAATCTTCGCTCGCTACGCTCATCCAAAAACAGTAATATTGGAATTAAATAATCACAAAGAACTTACCCTTTCGTAGGACAAATCCGATGTGTCGTCTTCCTCGTCAGCGAAGCAGCCACTCGTAGCAACCAGGACCAGTATCCAAACAATGCGAGACATCGTTGACGAGCTCTAAGAAACACATGGAACGAATTAAATTGCTGAAAAAAATTAAGTTTAGTTTATGATATTTCGAAACCCAATTTTGAGCATTGCTTTTAAGGTCAGAAATAACAAAACCTCATCCTGAAGTGGGATTCGAACTTGGTTTTCCGATTGCCGGTTGCTGGAGAGTAGGGACGTTTTGAAAATTGGGGGGAGGGGGGCAAATCCATTAGCTTATTTATTTCGTCGTGTTTTAACTGCACTCGGACTCGAGAAACAACAATTATAATTATAATTACATATTTAATGTTGATTGCTTGAACATTAATGGTCGGTGAAAGCTTAAAATGAGAAAACATTATTGTAATTATTAGTAATGATGGTTATTGGTAAGGGTTTAGAAATTGTACTATTTTCAAGTCTGCCATGGGGTTCGAGGTAGAACTCTCAATAAGAACATAAGAAAATATATAAAAAGAAAAAAGAAAAAAAAATTTAATAAATAAAATAAAAAAATAAAATAATTATTAAGAAAGAAGTGGAATGAATATATAAAATAAGTGTGTCAGAGGGCTTGCCCCCTGGGAAATGTTCGGATTGTCAGGTCATTATAGCAGAAATCAATGGATTTTATAGCAGAATAAAATGCAAAGTGTTGCATAACTACTTCAT
This sequence comes from Sweltsa coloradensis, assembly GCA_024449915.1. Classification (NCBI taxonomy): domain Eukaryota; kingdom Metazoa; phylum Arthropoda; class Insecta; order Plecoptera; family Chloroperlidae; genus Sweltsa; species Sweltsa coloradensis. Next base: position 35,212 of record JAMZAV010005970.1, on the reverse strand, counting down.
TTTCTAAAAGTAGCAAGTCTGTGGCATGGTACGTACGGAAACGGCCGTGTTTCTCTTTTAGGGGATGATCACAATATTTTGTTTCGGGAGATAAATATGCCAATAGTATCTCTCTCTCTTTTTCCCCAATTCGAGCACTGCTTTTAGCAATGGCATCTATCCAACTTCATAAAATACATTTTAATTTTAAAGGGTTTCACTTTGATATTGTATTATGTTATAAGGTAAATCTATTTTTGTATTTGATGTTGCTTGATTTGATGTGTGCTGTAGAAGTGTGAAATAAGGATTTTACAGTTCAATCTAATAATGTCTGGAACATTATGTTTGTAATCCCAAGTAAATATTAGTAATAACCGTACGAAGTTAAAAGCAGATTTGTTTGTTGTTTTTATTAGCGAATCAATCTGAGCTGGAAAGCTAGAAATTCCAAAACAAAACCTCACCTGCCAAAATCGGGTAAACTGTTTTCCCTTTGATATGATACACTCATGGGATAGACGTTTAATAAATAAATGAAATAAATAAATGCAAATATCAATCATAATTGGTTGCACAACAATGTATATTTTTTTTGCTGGTTTTAAGTGTTTGCTAAAAAAACTTTGCATTACAATTTAGTAAACGTATCAGCAAGCGCAATTGAATTTTGGAAGGTCAAAATAGAGGTAGCCCAAACAATTTACATATTATCTGTGATAGCATTAACAAACAAAAACCCCAAAAAACCTAAAACTAAATAATTTTTTGAAAGGGTTTTTGGGCCCAAAAAAAATATTATCAACCTAGAAAGCTTCAAAAAAAACGTAGTTGACCGTAACTCACCTTAGAACTCACAGGAACAGAAGTGAATGACAGATCTGCACAAAACCACAGATAACAAGTGACTTGAATCTCCTTGCTCCGTGCTAGTGTTATATAGATCAGTTCGTACCTCACTTACACAGAAATATGTGTCAGGGTTTCTAGGGTGGAATTGCAAAAAAATCAGAATTTACACGTTGCATTTACGCTTAAAATTAACCCACATGGATCAGCAGGGATTGTTATCGCAATCATTGGCTATTGCTAAGTAAGTAAGTGAGCGAACATTCTTTTAAAATGCTAACGAAATGGAACGTACGCTGATTAACTCATTGAATAAGTGGTATGTTGACCCAGTTGTTGCGAAGGACCTCGAAAACCTTTTTCGATTAGGTATTTTTTTTTAAAACAAATGTAGTAGCATTGAGTATGAATTACGTTCTATACGCAATGGTACTAGTAGATCATGTAAAAACAAAAAATAAAAATTTGGTTATTTGTGTGATTTTCAAAGGGGAAAGAGCATAAGTCTACCTCAATTTTAGGATAATGTAAATTCGAAACTAAACGACAATATCCAATTCATAATATTATTTTATGTAAATCAATCCTGAAATTTAAAAATCTATCTCAGCGGGGTATCGAAATGCGCTTATAAAATATATTATATTTGGAATAGGCCTAAAACCTGCGCAGGACTATTGTTATTTTATGTGATATTGAGTTAAACGAACAAGTTGGCTTTTCTCTTACAAACACAAAGCCTTGAGGTTCGACCCCCGGCATCTCAGTGGTTGCAGTTTTTAAAATCACATTCAAAACATCTTTTTGTTCTTCCGACCGCATTTTGAGTTTGCATTTGGAGGTGTGCTTCGTCAAAATGACCATTGACTACTGTATTTTTTACTTATTATGTTATCTTTACAAATTACGTTTTCCGTTATGTCTGAATGACAACTTGTTTTCTATATTATTATGTATTTGTTTTCTTGCAATTTATGTTTTGTTTGATGTTTATTGTACCATTGTGAGGCTAATACAGGCTAAAGAGGGAATTGTGCCTAACAAATGCCTTCTCTCCGAGTAGCGAGAAAAATACATTAAAATAAATAACTAATTGTCATTTGTTAACTACTTCCGCATCACAGAATGTAGGATTCCGACTAGTTTCTCGACTCCCGCGAAGTACGTATAGCCAAAATATGTAATTTCCGGCCCACCAAATTTACACTCTTAAAATGAAATTTTAAAAAGTGCTAGAGGAGGTGATTTGGTTAACACAATTACTCAAATTATGCATATATCCTGTAGACTAATTTAAATATCATTGCCATACGATACTATTCCGTTACTTTCTTTTCCTCAAAATAACCTATCTTTAAAGTTTTATTTGTCCTTGTCCCCTTACTATGTGATTGTGTATGTGCGTATGTGCTGTGTCTAACCTGGTGAGTTTACGATGTTCCACTAGTAAGTTTAGTTTTATTTTTATTTTACCTGTCCCATGACGGGGACAGGTCGACCAAGTGTAGGGACATGTCCATACCCTCTTACAATGCCACAAAGACAATAATATAAACATTAATTTATAACAAAAACCGAATTACAAACAGTTCAAATTTCGTTATGTCATAATAGTAATCACAACTAAATAATAATAAATCGAATTGAAAATTAATAGAAGATATGGGTGAAGTTAGGAATCGTATAGAGTGGTAATGAATATTTAAATTTAGGTCTTGTAGTATACAGGAACATGACGAGTTGACGATGACGACATATCATTATGATTGTCAGTATTTTTTTTCAAACTATTTATTAAATAATGATTTATTGTGGGTTACTGTGTCAGTTAGGATGTCATGAAGTAGTATGTCCTTCAATCTTGTGCCGCTGCTCCTAGAGCATGTACTGTAGGCTACCGCAACCCCTTGGTGTAGTTTAGCTGCCTTCATCAAAGGCGAGCATAACGCATTATCTATATCTATCGTAAAATATATATATATATATACATATACTTGTGTTTTGTATGTACTTATCGACTCGAATGAATTATATATTTAAAACCAATTGTCGGTTGACAGGGCTACTTTTTCTATAATGACAGAAGCCAATATTACATGTACAATGTGGATTACGATGATTTTAAAAAGGTGGGCAATAAGAAAAATAAACGTGCCCCTTAACAGTCCTGAGTAGTCTCGCGTTTCAACGATTCGAGTTTTGAGGAAATTTTGGGCGGGTAAAATAAGGCCAAGTGGGCTGGACAAAATTATTTAAAAGAATTTTGTTATTGGTTCCCTTGTCACGTGGTTCAGGACAGCTTTTATTGCCGGTCGGGGAAAATTTTCGGCAGGAGAGCTATCAGTTGCAAGTGGACCGTCTCAGGGTTTCACTTCGAGCAGCTCCTCTACCTGCTTCTTGAATGCAGTCAGTCTGAACACACACATGACATTGGTCTTTTTCAAGACCCCTATGTTGCCAATCATAGCTGAAAGGTTGACGAAGGTTTCAATAGAATATTGGTTTACTGCTGTCAGCCACTCAGCCAACTCGAGAAAAGGTACTGAATTCAACCTTTGCATATGCCATTGCATTATAACAAGCGTTATTTTAACGTTTTCATAAGTATAACGTATATTAATCAATTCCTTGTCAAAAGTTTGGTTCTGTGGGTTTTTTTCAATTTTAAATTTTTAACCAAATATTAAGATTTGTTCGCAAAAAAACTTGGCGATGTATTTACTTATTTTACGTCTATCCTATGCAGTTATAAAGACTGATTTACAAAGAACAACTAAATTAAATTTATATGCCAATACACACGTGGATAAGGGTTTGTAAACAAGAGTGAAGGAACATCCTGGATTCGAACGTGAATCGCAGGACAACAGTAATATGAAATCAACCCATGGGTCGCAGTGCTTATAAACTATTGAAGGGTAAAGTTTGTCATTCGTGTAGCATACCGCTACTCCTCTAGACCCAAGTTAATAATTAGTTATTATTCTGTAATTCGTCGAATATTCAATACACACTTTTGAATGAAACTGATGCTAAAATCGCCTTTCAAAAACTCAAATAACCGAAAAAAGGGAGGCTAGACAGTGTGTGTAGTATAGTTTTTCTCGACTCATCAATATTAAATGATAAGATTGAAATAATATTAGTTACATTACTTGCCAGTGATTGAATTTACACAATACATTAATTTATACAGTCTCTGAACCTTTTTGCAAATGCCAAAAAAACAACCCTTTCAAAAATAATTTGGTTGAAGTTGAAAGGATGGAGAGGCGCATGACGATATAAAAGAGGTATTTTACAACCATTTACCCCGGTTTACAATTTTAAAATCCAAGATGAAATGGGATGACAGGTGTGGGGTCTCTTTTCATAAGTGATAGTTAATCGTGTCATTTTTTTCATTTACTGATTATATTTATAGTTTATTCAATTAATCAAGTCAAACAAGGCTTAAAATGTTTTAAATCGAAATTGTAGCTCAAATTTTAAGCGGAATTGCAAACAAATAACATAAACCTTTTGATATGATTATTTTTTTCAGTGGTGGATAGCCTAATTCATGGGGTTCATTTTCAAGATATTCACATAATATCAAACGAAAACTATCTACGTATCTAGGGGAGGGGGGGGGGGGGGGGAGAATGAGCGAGACTTTAGTTGGTCTAAAAACGAGTAAAAAAAAATCGGAAAATGGCACAAAAGGTGATAGTAATAATTGGCTGTGCAATGAAAAGAGGAATTCTTGAGGGGGGGACGGGAGAGGAAGATCGTCCCATCGTTCTCCCCTTTATCCCCCACTGATTATGTGGAAACATTTTATCTCTACAATAATTTGAAAATATATATTCCAATTTTCATTCTTTTTTTCTGTTCAGTCATTAACAGGAAAGCTCTACGATTATATTTTAAAGGTTGTATAGGTTTGTTATTCGCAAAACAAAAAAGTGACATTTTTACAATTGAGGGCACAATCCGATTCACCAGACTTACAAGATTTACCAAAAATAACTAAAGGATGAAAAATATTATTAACCCATCCATTTCAATGTACTACAATATAATGTAAAATTTGAATACTAAAAATGAATGCAAATCTTCAAACAAAAAAAAATTGCTCAGATGTCAAAATCATTTCTCCGCGTGCATTATGATCATTATTGAGGGAAATGTTTATGTAATCACAAGTCAATACCCCTGAAAAATTGTGACGGTATAATATATTTGTATGTAAGAGGCTCAATACACTCCGTCCGCCAGCGATATAAAATACTAGGAAGCTTCGCAACGCTTTTTCAGGCACGTTTTGAATGAGCGTAAATTTTTAAAAACGAAAAAAAACGTAAAATAGTGATTTTTTATGAGAAATAATTTTTCGATTACGCTCAAATTTCACGCGAATATATTAATTAATAAATTAAGGTTCTGTGAAAAAATCCTTACAATCAAATTTAAAGGGATGTAGGTTTTTATAAGTAGAAAGAATTTTTAAAAAATAAAATGTATAATTGCGATTATCACAAGAAAGAATTTTTTTGATTGCGCTCAAATTTCACCCCGAATATATAAATTCATGAAATAAAGGTTCTGTGGAAAAAATCATTACAATCGGGGCTGCAAAGTCGGTGTTTTTAAGCTGAAGAAATTTTAAAAATCGAAAAATAATCGTTTAATTTCAAATTTCATGGAAATAATTTTCTATTGCGCTTAAATTTCACACGAATGTATTAATTTATAAAATTAAGGTTCTGTGTTTAAAAAACGATTACAATCGAATAAAGCACGTAGGTGTTATAAGTCGAAGAAATTAAAAAAAAATCGAAAAAATCGTAAAATTGCGATTTTCATGAGAAAAAAAATTTCCGATTGCGCTCAAAAACGTGGCAGTTCTAAGTTCAGAGATTTCGAAGGTCTCCATAAAATTTTATCACAATCGGAGTATCGGTTTAGCCGGAATCGTGTTAACAGACATACAAAAATACAAAAAGAAAGAAAGAGAGAAAAAAAAACATTCCGGATTTTTTTCTCCAGTGTAAATGAAATGGAATCTTCGCTTCGCTCGCTTCGCTCGCTACGCTCGCTACGCTCATCCAATTAATTGTGCAAAACTTCACATTATCCAGGTGCCCAAGGTCTTATTAGTATTTAGGGATTAGCGGTTACCACAATCATTATCTTGGCAAACACACTCGACACCTGCTGATTGAGTCATATCGACAGTCAAAACATTCATTGTTGATTCCAAGAATACTCACTTTACGATGCCCCTTGTGCCCACACTTTCCATGAAACTGTTGACTTTTGCATGAAACAATATTATAGCAATTATTGTGGTGAAGAAGCTTCAACCGGGAATCGATCTTAGCATCTGGGTTAACCCTTGACCCCAGTCGGGATAAATTTATGCAATATTTACATTCACAGAACACCACAACCGAAACACAACAAAATTAATAACAATATTCTTTGTGTTTGACACCAAATGTAAATTCACAATTTAATATGTTGATTGATATGTAAATAATGAGTAATAACTTGCATCACCGAAGCGGTGAGGACTGAGGATCACCTCTAGCCCCAAAGGTTTCAGAGTGCATTCCATCTATCGGAGAAAAATTCAGTAATAATAATTATGCAGTTTTATAATTGTTATGACAATTATACTTTTAAACGTAAAAATAATTATTTTAATAATAAGTTAAAAGTTATTTTTTGTTAATTTTTATGTGACACATGCAAATTGATAAAAACAAAACACCTCATTTTGGGTAAGGAATGTACCGTGACAGTAACAAAACTTATGAAGCCTCTCCTCTGTAAAACGTTTTTTCGAGCTGCAGATTTCATTGGGTTGAGTAAAATAACTTGGTATTGGGATCGCATAATGAATTGCCCGAGGCTTTCGAACCGGTCTGGGTGGGGTCTCTTCGATTCGGCGGGTGGATGGATGCAGGACAAGTCTTGGCCTACCCCCCCCACAAGGCTGCGAGAGGAAACCGTTGACACTCGCACAGAGCAGCACAAAAAAGTGGTGATTTTATGCGGAAAAGGTTTTGTAAGATTACCACTAATCTAATAAAAAATATGACGTTCAGATTTCACATACTTGCTAAAAAAGTCTATATCTTCCGCGAGTGTTAACTCTTTTTCGGAAAATTTGGATTTGAAATTGAACGACTTTGCGAATTTATTAAACAAGTTTATGGGTTAAAATTTCCAAAATGAGACTGCCCGCTCCAAGGTGTTATCATTTTATCTGTTTTAAAGCAAAAAACCCTTTTGAAATCGATACATTACTTCACTAGATACATCACTAACCTTGGGACACTCGCACAACATGAGACTCACCAGGCCCTTAAATAAAAATTATTAACCATTTACACAGTTGAATGTACTCGAGACAATTTTTCAATATTAAATATAATTTAAAAGATCGCTTGCAGTCAAATCCAGCGAATTTGAAATACATTCTGAACCACTTTATGAACAAATTTTTTACCTCAAATTTTAATTTTTGGCAGGTTTTTTACAAAGGGTGTGTGTACGTTGACAAACAAAGTACATTTTTCAAAAATTTTTAATTAATAGTTTTCTACACAAGCTTTGAAATTAACTTAAAAATCAATCTGTGGTGGGATTTAACGGTAAGCTAATAAAAATACGAAACAATATTTTTATAACAGAGTGAATTCTGAATCAAAACCTGATTTTCCAAGCTCGCATCCTACGGTCCTAAGAAAAAGAAGCAGAATAATTATTAGAACATGATACTATTGCAAAAAAACAATGGTGGCTGGTAATTATAATTAATAAACCTTTTTTTAATTGTCCCATGTTGTAGAAGGTAACAATATTTTGAACACAAATTAACAAAATGTTCTAAAATGCAAAGTTACAGAAACAAAGTTGTGTGACGTATCAAAATGCACCATCAATTATAGTAACTGGCTCTTTTGTGAACACTATGATATCAATGGTTAGAAGAACTTTAACATTTATATTGAATTTTTTCAAATACTCAAAAACACCTAAACAATATATTTAGCTCTAACAATTATTATTTAAATATTTTTTCTGTGTATTGTTTTTGCTAATTTTTCGCTTTTAATTGATACTTAACTTTAAACAATTATACTCACTTTGAAATTCGTGTAGTCTACACAATTAAGTAATTTATTTAATTAAATAATAATAATAATAATAAAAAAAAACTTTTTTTTCTTTTAATATATTAGTAATTATTATTTTTTTTGGCTTGTTATTTGTAATATTGCATTGTAAATGGTTTAATGTATTTAAAACAAGAATAAAATTTATTGAAATTGAATTGAATTGACTGAATGAATAGTTGAATACTCAGAACTCAGCATGGAGACAGTAATTTTCGAAATAATCATTACAAAATCTTTAAGATTGCAAAATTTTGAAGTTGGTATCACATTTTGTAACATAGTTACACATATTTACACTATTTTATAATTTGTTATACATTGTAACTGCTTTTATTGAAAATTAACAATTTATTGAACATTAAAAGTTGCCAGCTACTTTGTGAACACTGTGTTATCATTGGTAAGAATATATTTTAGTTTGAAGTTTTAGTTGATCTTTTGGTTCAAAAACAAAAAGTCACTAAAATCCACTAATTTAGCTAGAACATATATATTTCAATATTATATATTTTTTACAATTTGTTTTTTCTTAATGTCGGTGAGAAATGCTTTCAATTGATACTAAACATGACAAATTTATCCTCACTTTAAATTTGTGGACAAAATAAAAATAAGTAATTTATTTTAATAAATCAATTAATAGTTAAATTACTAAGAACTCATCGTGGAACCAGTTATTATCGAAATTATCAATACAAAATCTTTATAACTGGAAAATTTATGCTGGTATCATATTTTGCACAATAGTTGTTTTTGAAAAGACACCTTGAATGCACTAAATATACCTAGGTTTCATAAAACAATTTACCTCACCACTGCATGAATAATTCGAGACGACCAGCAATAATAACTGTTGACAATATAATCTTAGCACTATTCCTGTCCATCACAAATTCATTCAACCTTTATTTGCATTTTATATTCCCATCTTCCTATTACAAAGTCATGGGAGATTGCTTTCAACAACTTCGGGACATGGAATTGTATTAAACCAGTGTTCCGTCTTTGTGCGGATCTTGATGAAGTGATCAGGCTCACAGGTTAACAAGGAGCTTGGCCTTGCGGCTGACAGAACAATACCGTCTTATACACTAGACGTCCTCCAAAGTGAGACCTTATGTATATTTATTGAATTCATTTACGCTGCACGATGGTCTGTCTGATACATAAATTACATGCTGACAATACTGTACAATACTGACATTGCTAAAATGGATTCTAATTTTGATGCTGTCCGCGGGTGGAATCGTGTCCAGCTTGATTGGTCGGTGTTATATACTTAAATATGCCGGTATCTAGTTAGTCATTGTTTTCTCGTCGATGACGTCAGTGCCTACAGGGTTGGCTTGGTCTGCTTTAAATTTAATGTCCCCCACTGAAAATCAGCTATGTGATTGAGTGGGTAGACTCTAAATACGGGTTTATTTATTTAAGTGCGTCTCTGAATTCTAAATTGTATTTTGACCTGCTAGAGTGCAGGCATGTAGAAAGGGATGGAGGGGGAATGGTGGGAATTCCCCCTACTTTTCAAGTGCCCCCCCCCCAGTTCCGAATGTAAACATCCAGTTCGTCTTTCATCACCATTGGTACTATTGAAAAAGTAGCTATCAGTTTACTGGGGTGTGCTGATGCGGCCTTGTTGCTAATTGTGTCAAGCATGCAAAAGCAAAAAAATCATAATTCCCCCTTTAAAGTTTGACACGCCTGCTAGACTGATAACAAGCTCACTTCTACAGCGTATACTGGCGTTCCAAGTTTTCGTTTGCATACATTTTAAACATATCTCACATTGGCGAAAAATCACTTGGGCCATATGGTAAACACAACCTATTGTTAAAGGTAAAGGGGTATTCACCCGCTAAACTCAAAACATATATTGCATTCAGGCTAACTATGTATGAATTTAGCAATTAATAGAAAAATTATTGGTTGCACCATGACCTTTCCAAAAAAATGTCAAACATGAACTAGGTCCCATCGTCAAGAATCTCCCATAAGAAATAACTTGGGGACAATCTTTATGCCCCGTGACCTTGAAGGATTTTTATCCAAAACCAATACTGGCCATTATTGATGTATTCGACAGCCTTTTCTGTAAATTCTCTATATTCTGTTTTGTAATTTGGGCAAATGGTTCTGTCAAAATATGATGATTACCAATAATGGGTGTGATTTTGGAATGCATATTTTTGCGTGTTTGAGTGTATACTTGAGCACAGTCTCGAGACACGATTTTGGTAATTTTAGATTGGTACGATGCTCTAGCATCTATGTGGAACAAAACATTCACAAGTTAAATCTGATATAAGTTATTCCCCAAAACGACAAATTTCGACAATTTCAGGATCAAAATGCTTAAAAAATTCGTTTAAAATCCCAGTTGCAAGATATAATTATTTAAACTGTCATTTTAGTGTATTATTAGGTTATAGATTATGAGGTATCACATGGACTGTCGTAAAAACCCCTTTAAAGGGGCTATTACCCCAAAAAATTATTTGTTACTACATAATCTATAGCACAATACTACACTCAAATGACAGTTTAAAAAGTTTATATCTTGTAACTGTGATTTAACACGATATTTTAAATTTTTTTGATCCAGAAATTTGCAGAAAATGGGTGTTTTGGGAAATTTCTTAAATCGACTTTAACCTGTTTTTTTTTTGGTCCACATAGATACTAGAACATAGTACCAATCTAAAATGCCCATTTTTTACATCGTGTCTTGAAAACTGTGCCCAAATATACCCTCAAACATGCAAAAAAATGCATTCCAAAATCACACCCCATCTTAGCAATCAGCATATTTTGACCGAACTACTGCCCAAATTACAAAACAAAATGTAGAGAATTTACAGAAAAAGGCTGTTTATTACGTTAATAATACATGGCCAATATTTTTTTTGGATCAAAATCCTCCAAGGTCACGGGGCATAAAGATAGTCCCCATGTTATTTCTTATGGGAGATTTATGCCGATGGGACCTAGCTCGAAATATGTCACGGGGCATGTCTGACAATTTTTTGGGAGGTCATGGTGGCCCCAATAATTTTTCTGTTAATTGCTAAATTCATTACTAGTTAGCCTGAATGAAATATATTTTTTGAGATTAGCGATTAAATACCCCTTTAAAGGGGTATTTGGGTACACCATTTGACCTTTTGGACGAGTATGTCCACATAATGACCGGTATTGTGTGTTATCAAATCCCATTCACCAAGTAATTAGTGAAAAGTGTGTTAGACTATGCTAACAACCCATTCATGATTGCTATGGTGGAGATTGTAAGCTCTTAGCGTGCATTGCCTTGCAGATTTCGTATTATTTCAGCAAAGTGGAGTAATTTGTGACACCGCTGTTTCAGTATCACTTACAGTAATTAGTTTTTTCTCCCGCAAGTTTCGCCGCCGGCCCAAGCTCTCACGTTCATTAATTGTTTTGCTTGCTTGGGTGTGTAAGAAAGACATAATGACACATTATGTACACGGCTTGGGAGATGTAGGTCTGTAGGACGATTCGTAGTTGCCTAAATCTGCTGCACGTCTTTGTCGCCACTCGAGTCAAAAGTTTGACATTCGGTATAAAGCACATATAGAAACAATGTTATATTTAAATCGAAAATCAAAAAATCGTATTTGGAGTCTATACCCACTCAGTCATATAACTGATTTTCAGCCAACCCTGTAGGCCCCGACGCAATTAACGAAAGAGCGATAACCAGCTAAAGGTCGATAATTTTAATAGGAAATAATATAGAAATCAGTGGTATGAACAGTGCGAACACCCGCGGATCAACCCCAGAATCAACAAGGACGATTCAGAACAACTTTGAATTTATTTTGTGCCCCGTTGCTAGGACGGCTCTAAATTAACCTTTACTAATTTCTAAGACTAGAACTGATGGACTTTAGTCCAAATGAGCGGGAATCGAACCCTGGACCTTCTGCATTGGAAACAGAGACGCTAATCACAAGACCAACGAGCCACACCTTCGTTTTTCAAGACGGTGCAATAAACAACGCTTACCAACTAAGGTTTGATTTTCAATGTAAGATATAATGCAATTTCACGAATGGATGAAGAGTTCTTTTTAGATCGGAACCGAAACCACAAAGATCATTTAAATATTGTTTAAAATTTTCAAAACAGAATAAATGTCTGAGCTGTTGGATGCAACAACATAACAATGATAAGCCAGGCATACATACAGCTGGCACAATGACAACCATTCTTCTTCGTTAATCTTTCAAGTTGAGTTACTTATTAAACATTATTATACATTGTTGTGTTGGTTTATCCCACGTTGCCCTAGTTGCAAAATGTCTGAGCTGTTGGATGCAACAACATAACAATGATAAGGTGATGATTTAGCCAGCGATTTAGCCGCGGTCGTTTAACCAGTTCCCACTCGAACACTGAAGTTAAGCGACATCGGGCGTGGTCAGGGGTCGAGTGGGTCGCCGCTCTGCCCTGAAACACACGTATATCGCTGGCTAGAGCAGACTAGGGTTCGTAAGCTTGTGTGACAGCTTCGTTCTCCTTGGCGCCGTCTGCTCGGCAGTCCGGGTTAGTGGAGGAACCTATATGACTGTCAAAAAATACACCGTCCTTTCGGATGGGACGTAAAGCCGTTGGTCCCCTTGGTACTTTTCGGTAGGAGAAGGCTTTGTGCCGGTACCGGGTTTCGCCTCCTCCCTTCTCTATTAAATTTGCACTAGTGGGCTACATTGCCTGTTGCAAATAAATAATAAATAAATAAACATATGTTTCCAAATTGCAATGAATGACACTAAACATTCAGAGTGGAATCTATTAATTAGAAATAATTTATTTGGATCCCGAAAAAGGCTCACACCACCGAGATATAATATTTTATGTTCTTAAGTTTGTAAACTTGGCAATAATATGTATGGAAATACGCAATACATTCTTACAGATGTACCAACTCAACTGTGTCCCGCACCATTTCATGCGGTCGTCTCCGGGCGCCGTTTATTCAGTTCTTGTGTGACTTCGCCGCCCCGCACCTTTCACTTCACTCTACCTTTCACTTGCCGGACACGTGCATCATCTGCATTGAAATCAGCTTGAACTCGCGGTTTTGGACGGAATATTTGTAGTGGACGCATTTGTACATTTTTCTGTTCAAAGTTATGTACTACTAATATTCTTAACACCAACGTGAGAATTGTGATTTTAAAAAAATATATTGTAATCAACAATAACAAGAGACTACTCAACATCTAAATCGGTAAAACCCTCGCATCGCTCTCCACCAATATTATAACTATGCAAAATTACTGTTTTTAGTCATATCTCATTCTCAAGAAGAAGAACGCTGCAAAGTATCGAAAAATAAACAAGGTCAGTATTTTAGTTTTGACAGAACCACCGCCGTCTGGATGTATGTAAGATACAAATTAGCTGCTTGTCGTGGCTCAACAAAATTTGGTCAGACTTTCAGTGAACTTTCAGTCGGTAAAGAAGTGCATGCCCCCCTTAACTAACACCATCTATGGTTCAAATCTGGAACTAGATCTGTGAAACTTCCTTTACATACCTGAGTTTGTTGTCATAATTCATGGAAAATAAACAATTCCTTAATATGAAACGTTCCAACTAAATAAAAATATAATTATCATCTTTATTATTCAATAATTAAAAGCCCGGCCATAAGTCCCATCCTAAACCTGAAATAAATCTACTTCCGCCCCCTTAACTAGCCCTATCTAGCGGCAGACCGACAAAGCTCTACCTTTTGCATGTCAATCATTTAACATGGGGAAAATCCGAGCCACGACAAGCAGCTTATTTGTATCTTACATACATCCAGACGGCGGTGGACAGAACTGTTTCCTGCTGGATACAAGATTTAAATGTTACGGTATTTTATTATTAATGCATACTATTTTTCTAACAAAACAACATTAATATCATTTAAAAATTCGGTATTTTGCATGTTCTTGTGCGACTAAAAATTCAAATTTCGCTTGGTTATAATATTTGTGGGGGAGTTAACCCTTAAACTTGATTGTGAACTACTTGAGGGCAAGCTCCATTAACGTCAACCATTGCGCCTGCATTGCCAGCATGAGATTCGACGATCATTATGATGTAAACTCTATGAAAATTTTTGTTAAAACGGATGCTCTAAAAAAGAACCAAAGAATAGATTATCTCCAAACTATGTAAACGCTAAATGTGAATTTACATTTTTCTTGTTTGTTTTCGTGGTTAATTACAATATTTAATTATATAGACTCACGGCGTTGCATAAGTAATGTTCTCTAAGCGTTGATGTTTGAGACAGTTAATCCCTAGTTGGAGCATGTTTTTTTATATATTCCGTCATGGGAATGCGAAATTGAATTTTATTATCTTGTTGTAGACCATGAAACATTATAAAGTAGCAAACCGTTTAGCACACGACCTTGATTATATGCATGGCGTAGATTTTGATAAGTATTTGCCACCCATGACTGTTGGCTAAAAATATGTTTTTGTCAAGATGCCTGCTGTAAGGTACACATCCGTTTTACTTGGTGTGACCCTTACGACGTTGTTTAGGATTTAGGAATGTTAAAATAAAGAAAAATGAAATTGTAAAATAATAATGGAATTTTGATTCAATCGATTCGGTTAGTCTTTTGATCTTATTGTTTTGCCTTGCTGTGTTAATTAAATATTGTTTTTCTTACACATCGTTCACTTCTATGTCAATTTTTGTTGTGGTGGATATTTTATTAAAATAAAATCACTTTATATAAATCTACTTGAATGTATCAATAAAATGTTGACAGTAAATTATTAAGGTTTTGAAGCTTCCTTTGAAGTTTTGAACACCACATACTTTCTTGCTGTCAGTTTTCAAAATTACTTTTTGAATAAATTATTATTATTATACATTTAAACATATACAGTATTTTTTTTTTTAGTAAAATAATATGCAATACCAATGAAATAATAATTTAAAAATCTCAAAATTATATCACGCGTGTGTTAACACAATATCCCGCAGTCTAAAAACTAATTGTTGATTTGTATCTCTGTGTCCCTAAGAAGCTTACATCACAGTCGTAGTTGTCCCATGAGAGCGTGTCAAGTACTTATTTAATTAATTATTTTTATCGTCGTTCACACTTCAAAGAGCTTAGGTGTTTTCTTGCTTCAAGTTGAGGTCTGGCGTGTAACTAGACACGTAATGGACGTACAACGTTGTGCTGCCATACGTGACGAAACACGACAATTATCAAGGTGATTCTAGTTGTATTATGTTAGATGTCCGCATTAATTAATAATAAAAATAATAAATGTGTACTTCCTTTCTTGACTAAACAGTTCAGGAATCAATTTTTAAAATACGTTTAGAATGTTGGAAAGGTTGAATTGGCGTTTTGGAAGAGAGTGGCTGAGATGCACGGTTTAAAAACATTTTTTTTTAAATACAAAAAATACAAAAGGAGAGTTTGGAAGGTTAGCAGGGAAAAATATAAAAGTAGAAAGACCAAGAGATAGGTGAATTGAAGAAATTAAACCATACATGGAGGAAAGAGGCAAGTCTTGGGTGGAGGTTGAATTGGAAAGATGGATGCAAGATCGGAAGAAGTGGACATGGTAAATAACAAGCAGAATATAAAAGACATCGGATGAAAAAGTTGTATCATGTCTGACTAATCGGCAACTAAAAGAAAGCCAAAATTATCCGAGTCACTGGAGCTAATACTCCCCCATCCTAAATTTGAATTTGATTTTGAAAGTAGGGAAATATTTCAAAAGATGTTTACTGCAGATTAAAATTGTAATTTATTAATACGGCTATTGAGTTACTAGTGTGGTTAGAGGCGCAGTGAGAACGGTGGGTTGTCAATCAAGCCGTTCATATAAACATACATAAGTTGGCTCGTTGGTCTTGTGGTTAGAGTATCTGCTTCCAATGCAGAAGGTCCAGGGTTGGATTCCCGCCAAAGTCAGAAGTTTTTAACTTCTGATTTGGACTTAAGTCCATCAGTTCTTCTCTTAGGAGTTTGTAAACGGTGACTTTGGAGCCGTTCTAGCAACGAAGCACATAATAAATTCAGAGTTGTTCTGAATCGGCCTTGTTGATTCTGGCGTTGATCCGCGGGTGTTCGCACTATCCATACCACTGATTGCTATATTTCCTATTAAAAATATCGATCTTTGGTTGGTTATCGCTCACTCGTCGATTGCGTCGGGGCCTACAGGGTTGGCTTGGTCGCTTTGATTTACTGTCCCCCACTGAAAATCAGTTATTTAACTGAGTGGGTTGACTCTAAATAAAATTTATGTATTTATTTTTATTTGGGTAGTACATTATCGTCCCAGCGTCAAGTTTCTATTGCTTAGCGCCGATCTGTGCGTTCGTCATTGGTCAGAACTACAATGTACTACCCAACTAGCGAATGTTCGGCGGTAAATAAACCCGTCATTAGCGCATAGCTGTAATACCATAATAATCCTGTCAAATAAGAATTTTTGGAGGAAAAAATTGCGATGTCGCTGAATTTTTGCAGAGACCTTCCTTAAATGATACTTATCAACATACTAAAACTCCCCTACAATCGGACTGGAGCTTCGGCCGCCATATTGGAAAATGGCGGCCAAAAAGTGTTTGTTATCGAATATCTCCAAATTTGTTTGAGATAGACAAAATATCTCAATGACAGAAATATTCCCCATTTTATTTCCCTACAAAACAGGGGTCTTCTATAATTTTAGTAGGGGCAACGGTTACGTCACAAAATCGTGGTTTATATGTTGCTTATTGGAGTACCAGCTTATTTCCAAATTTTCACGCCCAGCATCAAATAATGCCCGTAAATCCGTAAGAAATCGATTTAAATACAAAAGGACTTTTGTACGGGGTTCATGAAAGCTTCCATTAGTATTTTAAAAATCAGTTCTGCGAAATCGGATTTTGCATTTACCCGGAATTTGGGTTTTTCCATTGTTGGCATTTCCTAAAAAATGCCATATTTTACTGTCCATTATTAAGCACTAAATAGCATTGGAGGAAAAATTCTTTCTACGCACATTGAAATGACTTAAATAATGATCCGATTACAACCAAAGTTTAAATCCAATATGGCTGCTCATTCCTAATATTCACAATATGAATACTGTTTTCGTGCTGTTTTTACACTCTTTTTGTTACATAATTCACTTTGATGTTGTGGATATTAGGAATTAGCAGCCATATTGGATTTAAACTTTGGTTGTAATCGGATCATTATTGAGTCATTTCAATGTGCGTAGAAAGAATTTTTCCTCCAATGCTATTTAGTGCTTAATAATGGACAGTCAAAAAGGGCATTTTTTAGGAAATTCCAACAATGGAAAAACCCAAATTCCGGGTAAATGCAAAATTCTATTTCGCAGACCTGATTTTTTAAAATACTAATGGAAGCTTTCATGAACCCCGTACAAAAGTCCTTTTGTATTTAAATCGATTTCTTACGGATTTACTGGGCATTGTTTGATGCTGGGCGTGAAAATTTGTAAATAAGCTGGTACTCCAATGAGCAACATTTAAACCACGAATTTGTGACGTAACCGTTGCCCCTACCAAAACTATAAAAGACATCTGTTTTGTAGGGAATTAAATGGGGATTATTTTTTCCATTGAGATATTTTGTCTATCTCAAACCAATTTGGAGATATTCGATAAGAAACACCTTTTGGCCGCCATTTTCCAATATGGCGGCCGAAGCTCCAGTCCGATTGTAGGGGAGTTTTAGTATGTTGTTAAGTATTATATAAGGAAGGTCTCTGCAAAAATTCAGCGACATCGCAATTTTTTCCTCCAAGCGTCAATATACGATCTTATTTGACAGGATTATAAACTCAATGATATCACCTTTAATCGTAAGCTTTTTAATTCAATAATAATTATCCGTGGAAGAAAAGTGATTATAGTAAATAATTACTGAATCTTAATCAAAAATCGTTGTAAGAGGAACGTTGATGATAATTTAGAAGTGCACGACGGATGCACAACGTTGATTACAAGCAGAATTGTAACCACTAGCAAGTTAAAAGACATGTAGAGATTAGTTTACTCGACCTTCTAGCACAGAAACATTAGTACTAGTTCTCGATTAGTTTAATTGCCTTTGCTAGGTATTGAATTTTTCAAGAACCGGTTAATTCTTGAAATATTCTTGGGCGGAAATAATGAGTAGAATGTTCTAAATATCTTATTAGTCCTTTGAATAAAAGAACCAGATGAAATAATATAATTAGAGTAAGAAACTCAATCATAAGCAAGAATCAGGCTCTTTCATTATTCAGGAACACCCTTTTCCATGGGAATTATTACCTTGAAGATACAAAAACGAGTTTTAATCGATTTTCTGTAGCCAAATTGTTACTTTCAAGAGTATAATCACATACATTGCGTTGTTATCACATTCTTTTTTGCGGTATAGACAAAATAGATAATGATATGATATGATGATTGAAAACCCCGTTCGTTTTCAAAATACATTGATATTTTTTACATGAAGCTAATGTTAGCAATATATTTTGCCTTTTCCAACGTTATAGGTTTTTGTATTAAAGATTTAATATTTTATAGTTGAATTATTATTTATGCATAACCTAACAATGGATTCACGAGGCATGCTAGGTCGTCATTGTGTCATAATATTATGTATTATCTTATGTCTTATCTTATTATCTGTGTCATACTCAGTTACATTACATTTTGCTATGGCTCTTGTTATGTTGGCAGCACAATGTTAACACGGCATATCAGCGGTACAGAAACATTGTGGCATGTTATAGCAGTTGTAAGATACTTAAAAAAGCATTTTCAGGTTTACAACTCATGAAATCATTCTACTTCCTTGTTGTTAGTACTGGATACATGGGGCCTTCTGTGCTCAGTACAAGCTTTTGAAGAGTTGGAATAATGAACGAGTTAATAATGAGCTGGTTGTACGATAAATAGATTCAAAAATATGAAAAATAATAATCAAATGAACAGATTTGGGGTGATGATGAAAGATGAGGGATGATGTTGATGTAAACTCTATTTCGTTATGTTCACTTACACAGATGTCGTAACTCATGTAAGTAAAATATGCAGTGAATCTCAATAATCTGTAACCTTAGACCTGTAGCAATTTTTAGTTACATGGAAATAACTAGCTCGTGAAAATTGCACATTTACATTCGATTTTTTATTCTTCTAGGTTTGGTTGGTTAAATAATTTAATACTGTAGACTAAAAACTTGTTAGAAATTTGCGATTTCTTTATTGCCTTGCATGTTTAGTGAATTTGAAGTTCCTTTAAAGACTCATTCTAATTTTGGAAAAAGAAAAAGAAATGAAACGACGCCACTCGAAAAATGCTAATAACGTGATGCTTCTACCTATACGATATTTTTGTATAAGGCATCAGAAATGCTATAAATCCAAAAATTTTTAACAAGACGAAACAAACTTTTGGAATAGTTTAGGCTAGATATGATTTTAACTTCTTGTCACTGAATAATTAGTTTGTTACTCGTGAAATATTAACGTATCAACTAAGCATTAATGCATTAGTTGTGTAAAATTGTCAACGAATGTCGAGAATCCTGTCGCTGAATCTTAGAGCGTGACATATAAACAGCGAAGAGTGTTAAATCGGGCAACTTATATAATATATTATATATATTATACACACACACATTGCAGTTATTTTCTTAATACCATATACCTATATTACAAGATACTCTTTGCCACCGTAAATAAAATGAAATTCTTAAAAGTATTGTACTTCTTGGAAAATCTACGAATTTTATTTGTGTGTAATATATTATTTAAAATAACAACGTAAAATGTTTTTTAATTGTCCTGCATAAATGATTATCTTTAGACAGATGTCTGTAATATTGGCTGGTTTTAGTATTTCATTATTTCTATGATTGTGTTTTATTGATTCTTTTAAAATAGTTTAATTGAAAAACGTTTTGTAAGCAATGCTGGCAATCATCTCCGACATAATTACTTTAATTTTTAGGTTCTGTGCAATAAAATTTGTGGACAATAAGTAAAAACTTGTATAATAACTATAGCTCCCACCACAAAAGAGATTTTAATTTGCCTCCTTGGACGCAGGTTTTGTTAAAACTCATATATAAATAAAGGAAATGATTCCAAACTAATTAATCCATTTACGCGAAACTTAAAAGAATCTAGTCTAAGACAAACCCTTTAGTAAAAGGGGGGGGGAGGGGAGGGGTAGTTTCAGACAAGGTCTACTACATCTCCGCCACCTGGCGGAGGCTCGTCTAACTCGCTCGTGTGGCCACTAGGTTAGGTCGTCGCAACCCGTTCCACAATGTATAGCGGCCATTTTGGGCCTATACACGAGAAATAGAGGGAATTTTAAAAAGCAAAGTGAAAATCTACTTATAGCGCGCCTAAAACTTGATCACAAAATAACGATATAGAGGCCAGAAAAGAATCGCGTGAAAATTCGAGATAAGAAAAATTGACAACACAATAATAATGAAGCTAGTAATTTGTTGTAAAGTAATTAACAAATAAAATAATTTCAAATCCCTATGTTATAGTGTGAGTGTATATCCATGAGCAATTTTTCTTATGATTTTAAAATTTTATTTCTAAAAGCCCGTTTCTGATAATTTATTACCAACATGCCTTGTACCCAAAGCAACACAATGTGATAATAATAGTGTTTAATAAGGAGTAGACTTGGAAGTAAGGTTTTAATTGTATTTATTTATTATAAGGCTCTACATTTTTTATTTTATTTATTTATACCTTGCAAATATGTATTATACATGGTGGCAAGTAGGCTACTTAACATTTTTATCTTAACTTAGCATTTTTTTTTTAAATTAACAATTAAGTTACTCAACAGGCTTACTTAATAAGTAAGGCTCACTATATTTGCTGATAATCTTATTTAAGTGACAGGACTTTTATGATTTATGAATAATAGGCCAAATACTGTCTTCCCCCCTTCTTTTTGGCAAAAATTTCCTCTTCACTTAAAAGAGTATGGTAGGCAGAGTTATGATATCCAGAGATCCAATAAAATATGGTTCAGCCAACGTAGCCAACATAAAAAAGGATGGTGTGGTGCAGGATTGGGATAAGCCTACTTTATTGCTGCATAATATTAATACCAATGATAATACAGTAGGCCTACTACAAAAACTGAATAGATTATTGACAATGGATGTGGTTAGTGGTTTGTATCCTGCAACTGCAAATTGACAGGACCTTTATTAATATAAATTGATAGGCCCTAGTGCCGATGAGTGGTGATAGATGAGGATGAAGTATGAATATAAAGGTAGAGGGTAAACACGGTACCGGCACGTAGCCTACTCCTTTCGACAAGTACAAAGGGGACAAACATCTTTACGTCCCATCCGAAAGGATGGTGTAACCTTGACAGTCATATAGGTTCTTCCACTAACCTGGACCGCCGAGCAGACGTCGAGGAGAACAAAGCTGTTACACTAGCTCTCAAACCCCCCATCTGCTCTAGCCAGTGGAATACGCGAGTTTCAGGGCAGAGCATTCACCCACTCTCCCTGTGACCACACCCAAACGTTGCTTAACTTCGGTATTTGTGTGGGAACCGGCTAAACCGCTGGCTAATGAATACATAACAAGAAATAGCATGCCTTCAAATGGTTAAGCCTAGCTATGAGAAGTTAAACTCTTGGCCTAAACAAAAGGATAGGCTTAAGAAAATGTAGGCCTAGACTAGGTACTATATACAAATATTTATACAAATTAATAATTTTACGTACATAGGGGCTAAGTCTTTATTCTCTTTGACATACATAATACAGGTATAACCAGAGATATATTTAACAAATTGTATTTGAAATACAAAATACTTCACAACTCAGTCTTTTCAAAATACAAGATACAAAATGAAAATACATTGACAAGTTTGTATTTGAAATACAAAAATACATCTGTATTTTGAAAATACTCAAAATACATTGCAAAAATCATCAGGCTAAATCAGTGAATCAATAAACATGCATTTCAACATAATTTATTTTAATTGTAGGCCTACATAATTATTTTGTGATTATGTGGATGATTGATGTCTGTGACTGGACTATTATCAGATTGCAAATTTAAAAAAATTGATTTTACAGTAGGCCTATGCCATGCCTACACTACACCTAACATTATGAGATGGTGATGGCAATTTTACAGGGCTCATATCTTATTTAAGTAACAGATTTTTTTGTGATAAAAAAGTACGTAAAACATCCTAATAGTATTTCGTACAATAAATGCTAAAATTTTAACATAATGACCCAATAAGGCTGATTGAATGCACTGTCAAATCAAGCTTCAATGCGGAATGCGAAGGTTTATTCTGGAATACTTTTGAACCAATATTTTCACCCTAAAGATTGTAAAATTTTAGATGGTTGTTTAGGAAGGATAGTGTGGTTGTCCATCAGAGTAAATTGTCATATTACCCATTTTTTTAATGAACTGGCAATACATGTGCCATATAGAGAGAATGTCTTGCTTGATAGTAGGCCTACTTTGCCAAACTTAGGCCTATGTAGGAAACATGAATGTGAAATGTAGAAATGTTGTCAGATAGACATTAGCATATCCTTCCCGAACAATATCCTAAAGTGGCCGAATTGTCTCTGGCGATGTTTGTCCAGATGATAAAAAGTGCAAGCAAATACCAGTCCCAAATGACACAAATAAATTATTCTAGCACTAAAAGAGAATTTCTAGATAAGGAAAACATTAACAACAATCTCTTATTAACTAACGTAGCCTATGTGCAAACCTGCAACTTAATAGGGGCGTTAGTGGTCAAAATTCGCAATATTTATCGCTCACTTTGGAGTAGTGGCTGAGGGTCGCATGTTCAAATTTCACTCAAATTTTATAAACTTTTTGCAATTTATTACCCAATATTTCATGTTTTTTTACCTGCTGCTTTACTGTACTGTTGGTACAAAAATTTAAGTAGAAATATTCATTTTCTGACACAAAAAAGTAAGGATCAACATTTGCGGCACATCCAGAGTTACGCAGAGGGCACGCTTGCTGTGTGTGTCAGGTTAGGAAGCTGGCGGGACCTGGTGGTATGAGGTGACAGTTCCCAGTTTCTGAGTTTCAACTGCTTGTAGTCATCGGAAGCGCCTTGATGATTATGGTAATGAAACTCTTTAAAAAGACCGAGGTAAATGTTCAACAGTATGCTGGGCCACAGGTTTAACACTTTGATGGGGGGGGGGGGCTAGCTGTCATGCGGGTTCTCAGTTCGTTTGAGGTGAGGCCTACATATTCTGCCGGACACTGAGGGCATTAAGTTGGTAGACCACGTTGGAAGCGAGGCAGTGTTGTTGTGATGATGGAGGATGCGGTGGGTGACGCCTGTGGCTTCAGTGGTGGACGTCTTGATAGGTGGCTGCATAGGGCAAGTTTAGCACCTGGGGCGCGGTTGCAGGTGTACGATCCTGTTGGAGAAGCTCACTGCGCCAGAGTTGGGAGGCCTGGCCTCACATTCACAATCTGGAGAGAGAACCTATAACAGAAGGTAAAACATGAAAGATTAGGCCATATCATATTTTAGGTAACTCTTGCTGTTAGGGCCTAGAGCCTACCAGTACCTGCACATTAATTAAACAAGTGGACAATAGGCCCTACACCTAGAAACCAGTGTCAACTCGTGACATGAAATGACATAATAATTATGTAGTGCATTATAATTGTGCTATTGCTATATTTAAAAATGTAAGTGTAGGGCCTACAGGAGCATTTACTTTTTCATAATTTAAGAACCACTTTGCCGCTCATGCATATATAGGCCTATGAACAACGATTTGGTTCTTGAGCAAATCCAGTTCAGCGGGATGCACCCTTCAACATAAATAGGGGAAAATCGGTTAACGTTTACATGTACCACCCCTACTATAGCAAGGTGGAAGCAAGCAATATTTTTTGTGCGCAACTTATAACAAAGTTTTGTAACTTGTGCTGGACAAATTCAAACCCACTACCGTTTAGCTCATATTGCTGAAAACATGCATCAGGGCTCGCATTACAGTGACCTGATGAGTGCCGAGCTCAGACAGAGGAATATCCGTGGGCCTATTATACTACCAGTAACATGGAAAGTTGACCCATGAGCTAATAAAGCATCATTGATCACCTAGTGCTAAAGCGTAGAACTGTACAAACTGGACATTTTGTAGGCGTATCTGTTTTCTTCATCTTGAAATAGTTGTGGTCAGGGTGTGAAGGTTGGACGTCTCAGAATCTCCAGGCTGCAGGCCTATCTGAAAAAAATAAATGAAATGAAATCTTACAAGCTTAGATATACACGCATCCTTTGCCAGTCGGTTGCATAGCGGTTAGCCTTATCAGCGATACCATGTCCGGTAAACATAACACAGAACTTATTCGGTTGGCGGCACGGTTGGGGGGGGGGGGTCCAAAATAAAATCATCATTCATTTCTGTCACAGAAATACTCCAAAATACACCATTAGATGTGAAAAAACAACACCACAAAACAAAGGCCTAACGTTTCTATTTCAAATAGTACCTACAAAGGAATTTTAACCGAAATGGAGTTTTGCCAAAAATGGAAAAGGGCGATTGGCCTCTCCCAACGAACGATCATATGTACACAGCAAATTTTTATGTCCAACATATCGTCTACACTCCGTCTTAAGGTGTACCTTAGTGTGACATTCAGCTAGGCCTAGGCCTACAGCCTACAATCGGACAAAAAAATATAAGCCTAGGCCTATACAGCCTAACTTAAGGCATATCATATGCAGATCTAGTATTCTAGTATAGTAGTAGTAGTAGTCTATCTATGTAGGGCCAAGCCTAAGCCTAGGCCTAGCCCTATGCCTAGGGGGACTAAGCCTAGGCCTAGGCCTAGGGCCCCTAGGCATAGGGCTAGGCCTAGGACTGTTTTGTAAATCAAATAAGGCCTAGCTATTACAAAATTACGTCGCCTGGGTCTAGGCCCCATTTGCGTGTACTAAGATCAGTCCTAGCTTTGGGTTGGCGTAGGGCCTAGACCTAGCCTAGGCCTTTGTGTATCCAATCCCTAGGGCCTAGGCTAGGCATTGAATAATTGGATAGGCCTAGGCCCCTACACAAAGGCCTAGGCCTAGGCTTACGACGTAACCTCAAAATACTTAAGGTTGGGACCTAGGCTAGGCCCTAGGCCTAGCCCTTCAATTGGCATGGGAGCAAAAACCTAAACATTTAAATAAGCCTGGTCAATAGCCTAGACAATAATAACTGGTCCTAGGTGGGTAAGGCCAAAGTATTTTAAAAGAAAACTAACCTCAGTCTTGAAATCAGAAGTTGACAGTCCAGTTGTCCCGTCTTTTAAACTGGAGCCATTTCGCCCGTCTTCTTGATGAAACAGTGGATCGATAAGTCTAAATTCTTCATCAGATTGTCCTGTACAATTAATTGCTGCACAACCCGGCATATTTCGTATTTAATACTTATAAAAAGACAATTTTAAAAGAGCATGTCAAGAATAACACATGGTCGGCCATAACGCGTTACAAAAAGTTAGGCCCAGAATGGCTTCTAATTCGCTGCTGCGACGACCTAACCTAGAGAGTTAGACGATCCTCCGCTAGGCGGAGATCCAGCAGACCTTGGTTTCAGAGGTCCTTGTTTCAACCCCTAGATAGTTTCACTCTCTTATAAGATCGGTTTATATTACTCAATGAATTACTGAAGAAATATTTCGGAACATACCAGAATACCAGAGGCGCAATAGAGCCCGAGAATTGTCTTGCAATTGTACGGACTTATTTAAATTACTCATTGATTATTAATTAATAACAACCCATTTTAACGTCTCATGTCGTGTGATCATTTCTATCTGTTATTTCTGCCGCGACTCAATAGTTTCACATCAACATACATAAGGAAAAGTGGGATGCGTTGTATTATTGCCTTTCCATATCTATCTTACAGATGCAGGTTTAAGATACTGGAGAAGTGACCAGGATCGCCAAAGTGTGCACCCTGTTAGAAAACGATGTGCTGTCACCCTTTGTCGCTTGCGGAGAATAATGTACAAATCAAGTTCTGGCGTTATTGAAAGAAAAGAAAACGACAGTCAAGATGACTATTTTGTACAGCACTCGCAACATAAACAAAAAGTTTAATAAATGAGACAATAACAGAGAAGTGTCAAATTTGACGTTTTATTTATGTATCACTTTAATTAATAGGCAATTATCATTCATTATTATAAAATAAAAGTAACCGGATAAAAATTATAGTCGAAACATTAATTTCATAGCTCAAAGTAAAACATAAAAGTTTACTTAAAATTGTAATTTATCCAACCTTATCCGAATATCCGACACTCATTCAAACAATGTAGTCAGGTTTGGGGTTTGAAGGATCCCACCAAAAATTTAAATACATAGTTGAAAATATTAAAACTTGAAAGAACAATGAATTATATTTATTTATTTTTTATAAATGTCTGTTACACCATCCCATCCTTTTCTAATACATCATCTTGCTATAATTATTATTTATATTATTATATTAGCAAATAAGAAAATTGTTATATTCCTTCTGACATTACTTAAACCTTAAGCAACGCACAATATATTTTATAGAGATTTTAATCGATATTTGTTATTAATTTAATCAGTAATAATCAAACTCTTACTAGAAAATTAACAGACCTGCAACCTCGAAACCAAAATTCACTGGTACCTTGAACTACGCTCTACATATCCAGCTAACACGTCCTCGCAGTACGTATGGTACAAGCTATTTCCTACATAGCTCTTCTCGCTTGAGTAGTTCTCGGCCTTAAGGTAGGAAGTTGTACGTTGTATCATTAACTTCGAATATTACCGAGGATTTCAAGAACCTTGAAATTATACTCACGACTATAGTTTTTTCATCATATTTACGTTTGTTTTGATATTATTATCACTACGCCCACACACTCGAATGTTTGCATCATTGTCTAGTCGAATGTCTGTAGTTTACATCTCTATAATGAGGCAGCCGATGCGGTGTCTACTGGAAACGTATACTTTGCTGCGTAAAGATTGATTGATTGGTTAGTGATATTTGTCCTTGTTCTTCGTGTGATAAGTGACAGCCGCGAGTAACCTATTATATGGTTATATATGCTCATTAACTTTTCGCAATATTGTTGAGGACTTTAATTCCTCCAGTCCCTGTAGTCATTTAAATGGACATGCAAATTTCAAATTTTAATCCGGGTAAATGACAAATTTTCCAATCTGATCCCAATTTTTCCCCATATCAATGGGACAAAAAGTGCCCTTTTTGATAAGTTTGAAAAAACACATCTGCAAAAAGAGTAAAAATTTAAAAAATGGGGGTTGTTCCAGAAAAGTAATACATTTCTTGTATTGTTATTATTTGAGATGCAAAAAATGTGCAAAAAAAAATCAGAAAAAAATCTTGTTTTCAAATTTATATTTAAACTTAAATTGAAACTTAAATTCAGAATCCAAAATTTCCCAAAATTCGTTAAAAAAAACGTTATAAAAATATTTGGGAAACATTAACATTCTTATAAAAACAATTGTAATCAGACTTAATTGCTTAAAATAATTTAATTTAAATTAATTTAATTCGGGACTGAAGGGGTAAACAGAATTAATCCTGTTAAATTAAAAATTTACGAATAAGAATACATCAAGTTTAGACGAGTTGTGTTTGTGTACACACCGTTGACACAAATGCGCAACCGTCGTATGCGACACCCGCACACTGTTGTGTATTGTGTAAGTCAGTCGCATTGTTTGTGTAAGTCAGTCGCATCGTTTTGAACCAGACAATTCCACGTTTTAAAACATCCATTCATAAAACTCCACAGGTTTCTTTGTTGAGCTAGTACCTTATTTAAAACCCACGCACAATGCAGAGGTTAGTAGGCTAACACCCTCTTGACACAACCTACATGTGTATCATTTAAATTAATAAACTAATCGTAAGTATACAGTCACGTAATTAAAAGTGTACATTATCCCACAGTAACTTCAATTTTGTTCATGCACTGTATTTTATTAACGCGAGCGTTTCACACTTGACACGCAACGCTGAACAATTAACGCGGTGCCCCTTGTTAAATATGTGGTTGGTGTTTTGCTGTACAAATGAGGAGTGGCTTTTGTATAGTAAACTGATGTTATTCATAGTATAAGTACTTTCAAGTAGTATCACTTTTTATATTGAAGGTGATATCAATAATGATACTAATTTGACACCATAATGATACAAGACTACACTTAGATCAACTGGTCTGTGTCTACTGTTTTATCCCGGTAAAAATAAATCTTATTTCATCAAAATTGTTCTGTGGATATTGTTTATGTTTTTTATGATGTGTTTGTATATTGTCATTAGACTCGGGTGCATTGCATAGCCATTCATCACTGTCAACTTTGATGTAATTAACATTTTAAAACGTGTTTTGAGACTTGAAACACCGTTTTAAATTTGTATTTAAAAAATCGTTTTTGGTAATAATAAGAGGTCACGGCTAAAACTTTATTTACCTAAAATCCCGTTCTAGTTTTGTGGACCCCTCTCCTCCGTTCATCCCATGGTCAATTCCTACGACATTACTTTCAATGTTTATTTAATAAATTAGGGAATAATAAAGTGAAGAAAATGTAATTTAAGCAAAATAACTTAATTGTTTTTATTCAAAAAAATTAAAATGTATTGTATTCACAATTGTCAACAATTCAACATCGAAATCGATTACGTAGCCACACATTAATTGTTTAATTTTCAAATAACTTTGCATTTCCTGGATATTTCAACATGTATTTTAAATCAAAAAAATATTTTCTTTGTGTACACCCCATCCAAAGGCAATGGCATCGTATTCAAAACTCCGATAAAAATTCCTTCTTCCAATTCAAAATCCTGGATACTCCATTCCAGAAATGAAAGAAATCCAAGGCATGCATGTTTATAGAGAACGGTTGTGAAACTTTGACGTAACGCCAGTTGCAACTGATAATAATTACTGGTGACAGGACATTCTATAACACAGAGATGATCATGATGAAGAAGAAGAAGAAGAAGAAGAAGAAGAAGAAGAAGAGAGAAGAAGAAAGAAGAAAGAAGAAGAAGAAGAAGAAGAAGAAGAAGAGAAGAAGAAGAAGAAGAAGAAGAAGAAGACATGCCTAGAATATAAATCAATATATGTCGTGAACACACGCATACAAAACAATGTATAATTTCATCAAGATTCCATGCATAATCCCCACGACTACTGCAGCGAGTGAAGTAATCCTACAGAAATATACACTATTTTTATTATAGTAATTACGTGTTAAAATGCCCATCGAGTCGCGTAGCGTGCTCGTTCCGTGCTGTAATGTTCCGGGACAAGGTTAGGTTCACAGCTAAACTAAACATACTGGAAAACGAAAATATTACTCTAGATCCAAGGACACGACACCGTACGTTTTTCTGTGCCAACGAAAAGCATTATTTTCTTCTCGACCGGTTTCCCGCGAGGACCACGCCGTCCAGTGCCTTGTTGATGCAGTGCTGCGCGGGTCGAGATGCGCGCGACACCGCTGGTTGTTGTTGTTGTTGTTGGTGGTGGTGGTGGTAGGGTCGTGCGGTGTTAGGGGTGACGCGACAGGAAAGTTGGCGACGAGGTATGACTATGTTAATCTGGACATTTTGTTTAATTCGAAAAGACTGTTTGCGAATTATGTGGATTGTTTGATGGGGAAGAAACATTGTCCGCCGGAGGGGTTTGAACTAAAGAGTAAGTACCAAGGACATATTGCAATATTACTGAGGGTAATTTCACCCCTATCCTTCATTCACACTATTTATTGCCAAATAAATATAATAAATAGAAAATAATTTAATCTAAGTATACTTTTATGATTTGATTACACCATTTCTGTGCTAAATATATAATACATTAACTGTATTTCTTCTTTTGGTAAAATTAACGTCAAAATTTTCGCTACGTGCTAGTGCACATCGATGTGTATGTATTTGTTTAAATAAATAGACATTGTTTGTATCATAGATACTTATATGTATACCTAAATTTACCATAACATTTTAAATGTAAAAAGTATTAATTTTGCAAAATGGTATGCTAAGTATACTAACAAGTTAATGAGTTTTTTCGTCTTAAAATATATAAAATGTTCACGTCCACATAAATTTTGTATTTTCATCTATTGATAACGATATATTTACTGTTGTTATAACATTCGTAGATACAATAAATAAAATTGCCGAGGTTCGATTAAGCATGTTTGTTCTCGCACCTAAACAAGTTAATACATATGGATTCGACTAAGTTTAAAACACATTTAGTAAGGGTACGGTGAAGTATGGAATACCGTGTGCTACACAGTTCTGCTTGCTATCAGATACATCAAACATAATATAACTTTACAATACTATCCGATTTACCTTGTAAACTTACAGTTGTTACATTTGATAAAACCACGAATTTTAATTACGACCTTAATTATCAATTGTTTACTTATCAAAACAAATACGTAGCTTATTTCGGAGAAAATACATTTATGAGACGGAAACACGTTTGCTAATGTAGACTTAATATTGCAATTGCTTCCAAAGATTGTGCAGTTCAGTTTAAGGCAGTGAATTAATTTCTGCTGGTACGAAAACTGTTCGTAAATAATTTTATAACCTCACTTATGAATCGTAAGTTTTAAATCTCATGTTAGGTAGACCAAAACATGAGTGGATTATCTTGTAATTATATTCGTGAATACATTATCAATCAAGGTTTCAGACGAATCATTAAAAGTCCATCTCACGATGATAATTCACGATATAATGCGAACTGCTCTGTACATTAAGATGTAAGTAGAGGGCTACCATAGCTTTGATCAAGTTCGCATAGCTTCACGCACTTTGAATTCATATCCAGACACTGCTGGTCGCACATTGTTTGTAAATACTTACATTTCCTTATATAGTTTGACCTAGAATTACTCATCAAGCGTTGAAAATATTCCTAGTTCAATGTCAGGGAGCCGGTAGTGGCTGATACTGATTCAGCCTTGGTTTATGTTTAATGAATCATTTATTTGTTTAGTTAAAAACCGATTGTCATGTTCATGGTCCACATAATATAGAATTATAAACAATGCACAATACAAAGCATCAATTGCAAATATATTATTATTATTATGAGTACATTCATTATGTTTGTTGATTTTCAGATTATTAGAAGTTAATTATTTAAAGGTACACATTTTGGACTGTTCTCTATAAAATATTAATTAAATAAATTAAAGTAATCAAAATCTTAAAGTACTTTCAGAACTCTTCCAATGGCAATAGTATGTCATAACGAAACTGGTTGTTATGGGGTTGAGGAATTCAATTTAATAATATTTTTTTTTTTTTTTAATTTTATATATTTTCTCGTTATATAGAACTTTTTGACGGAAACTTAAATGATTTTTTGGGGTGTTTGAGCATATTTGTTTACCATTGTTCGTACCGGTTTGTACATTTCAGGTTCAATTCCTGATAATATCCTGTGACATTTGCATGTTCATTTATCACTCACATATCGAAAACTCACATATCAGAAAATTTGACACATAAGGGCCCATTATCATGAACATTTGATCAATTTGACAATCACTGGAAAAAGATTAACTGATTTTCTTTATATGTTTGTTTCCTCTTCATTGGAAAACGACTACTTCGATCTTGATGAATTTTGGCCCAAACGGACGACCCTATATATCGACTTCAATACACATAATTTGTCATTTTTCGTGGTAAGCCTGCCCAGGGTGCTATTCATGCCTGTCTTCAGGCGTCTAACTAGGTATGTTGCGGATAGGACAATTGTGAAGGGGGATGTACGAGGGCATTCGCATTAACAACTGAGGAATACCTCGGAAGAAACTTCAGTCAGGATTGCCGGTCTCGACGGGATTTGAACCCGGGACCTCCCGAATCAGAGTCAAGCGCTTAGCACTCGAGCCAAGCCTAGTTTAAACCGCCAATTGATTAATTAGATCTTTATTGGATTAGGGCCATGATTAGCTGTGCTAAACGGTTTGATTACGGTGCCGCGGTCATGAATGGTTAACAATTGAGCCAATTCTGTACATGTCTTGGAAGCAATACGTGAATAGAATACTAGTTCGTGAAGTATAGTCAAAGACACGTGTTACCCTTTCGGCTCCCACGTCCATCATGGTGGACATAACTGTTATCAAATTTTAATCCGGGTAAAAATAGGTTTTTTCAATTCGACCCAAATATATTTTTTTTTAGTGAAAAATTTTAAAAACAAACAAAAAAAAACATACCTATGGGACAAAAAATGAATTTTTTAGAGAAGATTGAAAATACACATCTGAAAAAAGGCTAAAAATGGAAAAAATTGGTTTGTCCCGGAAATGTATTAAATCTCTAGTATTGCTATTATTTGAGATACAAAAAATACAAAAAATGCAAAAAATTTCAAAAAAATTCTAGTTTTAGGAATGTGTTTCAAATTTGAATTTGTACTTAAAATGAAGCTTTAATTCAAAATCCAAAATTTCCCAAAATTCCGTCAAAAACACGATTAATTTTTTTTAAACACCAAAAATCTAAGAAAAAAATTAGAATTTTGAATTTATTGCCTAAAATGACTTAATTTAGACCAAATAAACTTGAGGCCGAAAGGGTCAAATATCTTTTAATTCACCACGTGTTATATAATGGTGTAATAAATGTAGCTCGTTGGTCTTGTGGTTAGCGCCTCTGCTTCCAATGCAGTTCCAGGGTTCGATTCCCGCTTTAGGCAGAAGTTTTGTAACTTTATATGTGGACTTGAGTCCATCAGTTGTTGAATTAGGAATGTGTAAACGGTGACTTTAGAGCCGTCATAGCAACGAGACACATAATACATTCTAAGGTTGTTCCGTATTTAGCCTTGTTGATTCTGACGCTGTCCGCGGGTGGAATCGTGTCCAGCTTGATTGAACGGTGTTTCCTCCACTTAAAATATGCCAGTCTCTGGTTGGTGATTGTTCGCTCGTCGTTGGTGTCGGCACCTACAGGGTTGGCTTGGTCGGCTTTAAATTTAATGTCCCCGATGAAAATCAGTTGTGAGATGACATGACTGAGGAATGTATTAATTATTTAATGGGTTATTAATCCCACATACTGTTTACCATGATTGTATTCTATCAATTCATCATTCTAAAATTACCACTTAAATTACAACTGGCTGTAATGCATTTGTTTTATTCCACATAAATACTAGAGCGTTATACTAAACTAAAATGTCCCTTAATATTGTGCATAAATACTCAAAAGCAAAGCATGCAAAAATATGAGCCCCAAAACTACGTCCTTTCTTAGTATTTTGACTATGAGCGTTCATAACCAAGTTTGATCACTTTTAATCTGATGGTGAAAACGACTTTCAGTTTGTTCTTTTCTGTTATAAGATAAGTTAGGACATAAACAATTCTATACTATAAAATTAAACTTAAAACTGCTGGATATGCTCGAGCAAACCAGACATTGACGCAGAATGCAGTTGTATAGTCTGGATCACTCGGAAGCTATTATCGCTTGTCCTATCGGGGTGTGGTTTGTACCAGAATGTCAAGAAATTAATGTGTGACTGTCGCTATCGGAGCTTATTTTACAAATAGTGCTGACTTTATTCAGAAACGGAAAGAAAATCTGCCACCAAACGGGTAATATGTAGTTACTTTCCCAAGCTTGAATAGGCGACATGAAATATGATAATATTAACAACGTCCAAAGCTTCAAATTTTTTGGGTGAAAATTGGAGGTCGAAAAGTGATAAATTAGCTGTATTTGCAGATCAAGTGAAATTTTAGATGGACATTTTAACATTGTAACAAGTTCGACCGAGCTTAAACAACTGTCTTAATCAAAGTTTTCATATTATGATAATAATTTTAAAATGGCACCAAATTATTATCAGTAATCGCCCCACGTTTAAATCATGAACCAATCAACGTAGTTTGTGCCTGTTTAGAAAACTACTTCCTAGATTAGGTCATCAGTTCTTACATTTTCCAAATTGGTTGGCTCTTCTTTGATATGGTGGCTCCAAGTCCAAGGTCATGGCGTCAAACTCAAGGTCAGACAAATATTAATGTGCTATAAAATTATTCAACTGTCGTTCATTAAAAGGTCGTTTCTTGAAGTCGATTACGCGAAATGCTTTAGGGCTTATGGTTTCTTTGAAATGATTCCTAAAGAAAAGGTCTCGGGCAGTTCCTGGTCGTGGGCAGATTCTTTTCAACACTCAAAACTATATTATCTTATCTGACACTACGCACAATCTATTATAATATGTGCTGACACTTATTAATTGCATCCTTTCAACTCCGCTTTACAATATAATGCGACACAATTGCCTGTCAAAGTCTCGTTTGAAGTTATTTTACGCCCCTTTTAAAATAATATTATTTAAGACGACTTGTTTTAGTAAGGATGAAGGTCGGTTACAGAAACTCGTGCCTTATACGTGAAATATGAGCCCACGTTGCTAGGAGGTATATCACGCGTGCAAACCGGGTGGGCCACCGGAACCATCAAATATATTTAAAAGTATGAATGAAAATAAAAATCATCAAATTCACTATATTCCTTTTTAAGGCAAGTCAAAATTCAAATAAAAAGTTATCTAGAACGTGGAAGACAACACTTCTGCATCGGATAAAAGATGAGCTTATTATTTAAAGTTTTTTTTTTTTACGTGGCAAATGTTTGTAGGTAAAGAACAGAACACATACATGCACGTGTACATTTCTTAGATTTAATTGTATACATTGCAAATTCTTTTAATTTAATTTGACTTTAAACTGATAACACATAAAATTGTCAAACATAGAAACGATGCTGTAGAAGTAGAATAAGTAGGCTACCTATAAACAACAACACTCCATTCATAATTATATCATAAACCGTAATAAACTCCCCGTACCCGTACCCGTACCCGTACCCGTACCACCCTACCCGTACCCGTACCCGTACACCGTACCCGTACCGTACCCGTACCCTACCTACCGTACCTACCCGTACCCGTACCGTACCCGTACCGGGGAATTTGTCCCAGTGCTGCTAATCGTAAAACGGCGAGAAAAGAGGCAAGTCTATTCGCAATCATCGCT
>JAMZAV010005969.1:0-35408 GCA_024449915.1 Sweltsa coloradensis | reverse complement strand
CGTCAGATTGTCAGAGTGCTAATATTGCACAGAAGCACAGGCTTGCGTCAGGTTTAAGTTTCGTAACACTGTCTGATGAACATATTGCGCAGAATGCACAGTTTGCCGAGTTATAAGTTGTATGTTTGGTCATATTGCAACAAATTGGACAAAAATGCACAGTTTTGCACACGCTCCTGTGTTAGTTCGCAGATTGTCAGCTCTGCACATATTGCATAGAAATGCACAGTTTTGCGACAGTTTTAGTTCGTCAGAATTGGTCAGTTTTGCTCATATATGCACAAAATGCACAGTTTGCACAGTTTAGTTCGTTAGATGTCAGAATGTTATATTGCCACAGAATGCACAGTTTGCACAGTTTTTAAGTTTGTCAGATTGTCAGATGCACATATTTGCACCAGAATGACAGTTTGGAAGAGATAGTCAGTTTCAAATATCGTAAAAAAGGGTACTGTTTGTTCAGTGTTAGTTTGTCAGTTGACAGTTTGCACATATTGAACAGAATGCACAGTTGCAAGTTGTAGGTCGTTATATGACAGATGTTCACAAATGCACAGAATGCACAATTTATACAGTTTCAAAGTTCGTCTCAGATTGTAGTTTGCTTATATTGCACAGAAGGCACAGTTAGCGCAATTGTAGTCGTCACATGTCAGTTGATCCATATTGTAAAGAATGACAGTATGCGAAAATATAAAAGTGTTTAAATACGCTCAGAATGTCAGATTGCTCATATTGCACAAAATGCACGTGTGCACAGTTGTTAGTTCGGCAGATTGTCAGATTGCCATATGCAGAATGCACAGTTGCACAGTTTTTAGTTACGCAGATTGTCAGTTGTTCAGACTTGCACAGAATGCACAGTTTGCACATTGTTTGTTCGTCAGATTGTCAGATTGCTTCATATTGCACAGAATGCCACAGTTTGCCACAGTTAAGTTTGTTCAGATTTGTCAGATTGCACATATTGCACAGAATGCACAGTTTGAAGAGATAGTCAGTTTCAAATATCGTAAAAAAGGTACTGTTTGTTCAGTGTTAGTTCGTCAGTTGACAGTTTGCACATATTGCCACAGAATGGCCACAGTTTGCAAGTTTTAGGTCGTTAGATTGACAGATTTCACAAATTAGCCCAAGAATGCACAATTTCTTACAGTTTTTAGTCGTCAGATGTCAGTTTGCTATATGACCAGTATGCACAGTCTAGACAATTGTAGTTCGTCACATTGGGCAGTTTGCCCATATTGCAAAGAATGCACAGTATGCGAAGTTTTAATTCGTCTCAGATTGTGTCAGATTGCTCATATTGCACAAAAATGCACTGTTTGCACCAGTGTTAGTTCGTCAGATGTTAGTTTGAACATATTGCACAGGAATGACACAGTTTGCAAAGTTTAGTTCGTCAAGATTGTCAGATTGCACAAAATTTGCACAGAAAGCACAGATGCACAGATGTTAGATTGTCATGTTGCACATATGCCAAGAAATTGCCTCAGTTAGCACTGATGTAGTGTGTTGGTTTTGTCAGAATTTAACATATGCACAGAAATGCACAGTTTGCAAGTTTAGTTCGTCGGATTGTCAGATTGCACAAATGCACAGAATGCACAGATTAGCACAGATGTTAGATTGTCATTGTTGCCACATATTGCCAAGAATGCTCATTTAGCACTGATTGTCCAGTTTGTGTTGGTTTGACAGATTTAACATATTGCGCAGAATGCATTGTTTGCACAGTTTTAGTTCGTCAAATTGTCAGATTGCACAGAGTTTAAGTTTGTCAGATTGTCAGATTGCACATATTGCACAGAATGCACAGTTTGCACAGTTTAAGTTCGTAAGACTGTACGATGGCACATATTGCGCAAAATGCACAGTTTGCACAGTGTTATTTCGTCAGATTGTAAGTCTGCACATATTGCATAGAATGCACAGTGTGCAAAGTTTTGGTTCTCAAGATTGTCAGATTGCACGAATTGCACTGAATGCACAGTTTGCACAGATTGTAAGTTTGATAGTTTGTGATATTGCACATATTGCGCAGAAATGCACAGTTTGCACTAGAATTGAACTAGTGTTTGTTAAATTATTTACAATTTTGTAAATTTAAACCATGTCAGAATAGTTCCTTCGGTTTTCTAACGTCATTAGGTTAGCATCTTTACAAAGTTGTGCATAATCTACTCTATGATAACGAATGTTACATTTTATGCATTGATGTTTTATGAAACACTTTTGGACCCTTTCTACATTCTGAATTTTGGTGATTTTATATGGGTTCCAAATAGAGCTAGCATAATCTAAATGAGGCCTTACAAGAGAGAGGTACAACTTCTGCATTGTGGTTTTGGAGAATTCTTTAGAGCAGTTTCGTCTTAAGAAACCAAGCAAACTAAATGATTTTGGAATAATGTTAGAAAGGTGATTCTGAAATGATAGATCATGAGATATGATGACACCTAAATCCTTGACTTTAGTGACTCTTTCCAAAATCTGATCATTGAGAGTGTAGAAATGAAATTTAACATGTTTCGTTTTTGTAGTAAACGTAATGACTGCACATTTAGATACATTAAGATTAAGCTTCCGTGTTCTGCACCACTCTGCAAGCGCGTCCAGATCTGACTGTAGGCAGGCACGGTCGGCATCTCTTCGTATTGGACGATATATCTTAAGATCATCAGCAAACATTAAACAGCTCGATGACATAAAACAAGACGGTATGTCATTCACAAACAGGGTAAAGAGTAGTGGACCCAAAATTGAACCTTGCGGTACTCCAGATGTTACGCTTTCAGAAGATGATCTTGTTGTATCAATGACAACTGACTAAGTTCGTCCAGTAAGATAGCTTTCAAGTAATTGATGAATTTTACCGGTAATTCCATAGGATTTTAATTTAAATAGGAGAAGATCGTGATCAACACTGTCAAAAGCTTTACTGAAGTCCGGGTAAACAGCATCAACTTGAACACCTGAGTTTAAGGACGTTGCAATATCGTGGGTGAATTCAGTAAGATTAGTAACCGTTGATTTCCTTTTCACAAATCTTGGTGATATGTAGTCTGCCACGTGATTATTTAATCTTTTAGAGATGAGACCTTCAAAAACTTTTGAAAATATGGCTAATAACGAAATAGGCCGATAATTAGTCACTGAGTTTTTTCTTCCTTTCTTTAGAACGGGTGTAACGTTAGCATGTTTCCATCGAGAGGGATAAGTTCCTTCATTTAAAGCACAGTTAAATATTTTTGACATTGGAATAGATAATGCACTTCTACAATGTTTTATCACATTTACCGGTATTTGGTCTGGCCCAGGCGATTTGCCATTGACAAGTTTGCCAAGGCTATCTTCCACTTCTTCACAAGAAACATTGAAACTGGACAGTTCACTGTCAATCTGATCAGAGAGATTAAGTAGAACCACATTTCCTTGTGATTTCGGAGTGAAAGTTGTTTTAAAAAACTCCGAAAAAAGGTGGCAGCACGATTCAACACTTTTCGCAGTAATACCATTATATTTCACTTCAGTAGGTATCCTTCTTGATCTACTTTTTCTCTTGACAAAGCTCCACAATAATTTGGGGTTTTCTGGAATTTTTGCTTCAATGTTGTGAAGGTATTGACGATATTTCGTGTTTTTTAGTTGTTTGAAGTTAGTTCTATAATTTTGATGATCAACTTTATAACAATCCAAACCGGTTCTTTTGAACATTTGATGAGCTCTGTTCTTGCGTTTTAATGCCGCAAGAACATGTTTATCATACCACACTGGATATTTATTGTTGTTGACTTTAGTCACCGGCACTGTTTTGGCTATTGTTGTGTTCAAAAGATTATAGAATAAGTCACACTTGTCGTTCACATCTGTCAATATGTCCATTCTATCCCAGTCACACTCATAAAGATTATCACGAAGTTTATTTAAGTCAGCCTTCCTCCAGTTATATGTCTCACGTCCTGATGGTTTGTCATTCAATTTCATATGTGGAAAAACAAGACGACACAAAAATGGCAAATGATCAGAAATAACTGCTGGTTCAACGTTTGTGACGGTAACCTCGGCGTCCGGATTATTAACAAATAATTTGCTAGTTTTCGTCAGTTTGATTTTGTAAGAATGTCAGATTTTCAATTGCATTTTGTCAGGTTGTTAGTTTTAGTCATATTCATGTTGTAAGTTTGTAATTTTGTCAGTTTTTCCTTTTCACAGTTTGACAGTTTCATTTTTGGTATTTGCTAGGTTTTCGTCAGTTTTGATATTGTAATATTGTCAGTTCGTCAATGACATTTTGTCAGTTTGCTTGTTTTAGTCATTTTCAAATTGTAAAATTCATTTTCACAGTTTCATTTTGTCAATTTGCTAGTTTTCGTCAGTTTGATTTTGTAAGAATGTCAGATTGTCAATTGCATTTTGTCAGGTTGTTAGTTTTAGTCATTATTTATATTGTAAGTTTGTCATTTTGTCAGATTTTCATTCTCACAGTTTGACAGTTTCATTTTGTTAATTTGCTAGTATACGTCAGTTTGATATTGTAATATTGTCAGTTTGTCAATGACATTTTGTCAGTTTGCTTGTTTAAGTCATTTTCAAATTCAAAGCTAACAACCTGACAAAATGCAATTGACAATCTGACATTCTTACAAAATCAAAGTTACGAAAACTAGCAAATTGACAAAAAGAAACTGTGAAAATGAAAACTGACAATTTGAAAATGACTTAAACAAGCAAACTGACAAAATGTCATTACAAACTGACAATATAACAATATCAAACTGACGAATACTAGCAAAATAACAAAATGAAACTGTCATATTGTGAAAATGAAAAACTGACAAAATGACAAACTTACAATATGAAAATGACTAAAACTAACAACCTGACAAAATGCAATTGACAATCTGACATTCTTAACAAAATCATTGACCAAATGAAACAGTGAAAATAAAAAACTGACAATATAAAAAAGACTAAAACATGCAAACTAACGAAATGTTATTGACAAACTGACATTATTACAATATAAAACTGATGAAAACTAGCAAATTGACAAAATGAAACTGACAATATACTAATAAAACTGACAATCTGTGCAAACTTTGCTTTCTGCGCAATATGTGCAATATGACGTTCTGACACACAGACAAACTGTGTAAACTGTGAATTCTCTACAATATGTGCAATCTAACATACTGACACACTAACTATCTGAGCAAACTGTGCATTCTGTGCAAACTGTGCATTCTGTGCAATTATGTGCAATCTGACAATCTGACGAACTAAAACTCTTTGCATACTGCGCAATTTGTGCAATCTGACAATCCGACGAACTAAAACTGCGCAAACAGTGCATTCTGTGCAATATATGCAAACTTACAATCTGAACAACTAAAACTGTGCAAACGTGCATTTTGTGCAATATGTGCAACCTGACAAACTAAAAAACTGGCAAACTGTTCAAACTGTGCATTCTGTGCAATATTTGTATTTTGAGATTCCAACAAACTAACACAATGTAATCGACAAACTGAAATGCTGACAGTATGTACCTGACGAAAACTAGCAAATTGACAATATAAACTGTCAAACTATGAAAATGAAAAACTGACGAAATGACAAACTTACAATATGAAAATAACTAAAACTAACAAACTAACGAAATGTTATTAACAAACTGACATTATTACAATATCAAACTGACGAAAACTAGCAAATTGACAAAATGAAACTGCAATATACTAACAAACTGACAATCTGTGCTAACTTTGCTTTCTGCGCAATATGTGCAATATGACGATCTGACATACAGAAAAACTGTGTAAACTGTGAATTCCCTAAAATATGTGCAATCTAACATACTGACACAATAACTATCTTAGCAAACTGTGCATTCTGTGCAATCTGTGCATTCTGCGCAATATGTGCAATATGACAATCTATCAAACTTACAATCTGTGCAAACTGTGCATTCTGTGCAATCTGACAATCTGACGAACTAAAACTTTGCATTCTGTGCAATATGAGCAAACTGACAATCTGACGCACTAAAACTTCGCCAACTGTGCATTCTGTGCAATATGAGCAAACTGACAATCTGACTAACTAAAACTGTGCAAACTGTGCATTCTGCGCAATATGCTAAATCTGACAAACTAACAAACTGACAAACAGTCCAAACTGAGCATTCTTGGCAATATGTGCTACATGACAATTAAACAAACTGACAAACTGTGCATTCTGCGCACTATGTCCAATCTGAAAATAAGACAAACCGTCAAATTGTGTAAACTGTGCATTCTGTGAGATACTAACAAACTACCACAATGTAATTGACAAACTGAAAAACTGACAATATGAACCTGACGAAAACTAGCAAATTGACAAAATGAAACTGTCAATCTGTGAAAATAAAAAAAATGACAAAATGAAAAACTTACAATATGAAATTGACTAAAACTAACAACCTGACAAAATGCAATTGACAATCTAACATTCTTACAATATCAAACTGACGAAAACTAGAAAATTGACAAAATGAAACTGACAATATACTAACAAACTGACAATCTGTGCAAACTTTGCTTTATGCGCAATATGTACAATATGACGATCTGACATAAAGACAAACTGTGTAAACTGTGAATTTCCTTCAATATTTGCAATCTAACATACTGACACACTAACTATCTGAGCAAACTGTGCATTCTGTGCTCACTGTGCGTTCTGCGCAACATGTGCAATCTGACAAATCTGACAAACTAAAACTGTGCAAACTGTGCATTCTGTGCAATTTGTGCAATCAGACAATCCGACGAACTAACAAACAGTGCAAACTGAGCATTCTTGGAAATATGTGCAACATGACAATCTAACAAACTGACAAACTGTGCATTCTGCGCACTATGTCCAATCTGAAAAAAAGACAAACTGTCAAATTGTGTAAACTGTGCATTCTGTGCAATATTTGAATTCTAAGATTCTATAAAAAAAAAAAATGTAATTGACAAACTGAAATGCTGACAATATGTACCTGACGAAAACTAGCAAATTGACAAAATGAAACTGTCAAACTGTGAAAATGAAAAACTGACAAAATGAAAAACTGACAATATGAAAATGACTTAAACAAGCAAACTAACGAAATGTTATTGACAAACTGACTTTATTTTATTATCAAACTGACGAAAACTAGCAAATTGACAAAATGAAACTTACAATATACTAACAAATTGACAATCTGTGCAAACTTTGCTTTCTGCGCAATTAGTGCAATATGACGATCTGACATACAGACAGACTGTGTAAACTGTGAATTTTCTACAATATGTGCAATCTAACTTACTGACACACTAACTATCCCAGTTACGAGCCAGTGTTCGCACCGAGAGGTCGTGTATTCAAAGTGTTGCGTGTACAACGTATATAGTTTGTGTGTTGCACAGTAGAGTGAACCACACAGAATAGTGCTTCGATACAGTGAGTGTTATTATTCTTACCTGTACATTTATTCATTTAATTAATTTCATATAATTTCTCACACGCTAAGCGTAAGGGACTGCATCACACAGCCACGCTAGAGCGCTGTGACAGAGTCACAGTGTGACCCAATATAACTTTTGCATAGTGCATATTATTCGTATTAAATAAGCTTAGTCTCACCCACCATAATGTAGGATTGTCAATTGACCTTGACCTTATCATCGAAGTTACTTTCGATATCGAACAAGCAAGCGCATTGCATCGCATCATGGTTAATGCGTACTCCCAAACCTGAACTCGGAAACGTTGCCGACAACAACATCAGTGTCGTCACCGACGAGATGCAAAGGCCTTCTAACCATTTAAAAAACATCAATGAACCACTTCTAGGGGTACAGGGAGTATTACTTACCCCTAACACACCAATTATGTCAACTCAAATAGCTGTAGATAGTGCTCCTAGCACATCCAGGGAAAATACGAGTTCATACCTTAGGACCAAATAACCACCAAGCAGTACCACTCCCTCCAGACCAGTGGACCACACTCCCACTTAAGGGAAAACGGACAACTACGCGCTTCAGTACAACAGAAGAACCGGATACTAAAATCACTTATCTATCAAAACGCTTCAAAGCAGAGCAACAGGGCTCTACCACCTCTAAAATATCTACAGATGCGAGCCTTAGGACTGCAGCAAACCCGCTTACTCTTTCAAATAGATTTACACCTCTTCTTCCAGCCCGTACCGAATACCACACCGATGATGAACGTGACGATTCAAACCCTGATTTAAAGGACAATGGCGAAGGAGCGGTTGGTCCCATTGACCAACGCTCGATTTCGTCGTCAGCTAGCTCATCGAATCACCCACGCAAAGGTTCTTCCACACCTGG
Source organism: Sweltsa coloradensis (assembly GCA_024449915.1). NCBI lineage: Eukaryota > Metazoa > Arthropoda > Insecta > Plecoptera > Chloroperlidae > Sweltsa > Sweltsa coloradensis. The sequence continues at coordinate 27,030 of JAMZAV010005969.1, read as the reverse complement.
CACCACGAAACCCACTCGCCCTCAACGCACACCTGCATCAACCTCTACCAGATCACCTCCCATTACTGTCTATGGTTTTCCTACCTACAACCACCTACTCACACACCTCAGAAGCGCCACAACAGGCAATTTCACAATATCATCCTCCACCGACACCTTTAAGGTAAGAGCTGACTCTCGAGCCACTTACGATCAAATAGTCAAACACTTCCTCAAGGAGGAGATCATGTTTCACACCTTCCCCACCGACGAACTTCGACAAAAGAAGACTGTTCTCCGTGGCCTCTCGGCAACGGTCCCAGCTGAAGAAATCTACGCCGACCTCAAGAACCAGGGAGTCAATGTCCAAAATGTCCGTCAGCTTCTCCACAGGGAGTCGTCTGGTTCCCAACGAGTAACGACCGATGCCTCTGTTTGTTGTTACCACACCCATTGCTGAACAAGATCACCCCATCCACCTCATCGAAAAGGTATGTTACCATAAGGTAACGATAGAGCGTTACCGGGGCCCTAAGGGACCACGGCAGTGCTTTAATTGTCAGCAGTTTGGCCACTCCTCAGTCTTTTGTAATCTAACGCCAGTCTGTTTCAAATGCGCCCGTTCGCATCCATCAAAGGAATGTACTAAATCACCAGATGTTCCAGCCACATGCATCAACTGCAATCAGAACCATCCTGCATCTTATAGACGATGCCCATTTTATCTTAAAGCACTTGATGCGCAACCCTCTCGTACAATCTCGCAAGACCGTCGAAACAACAAAAAATCTCCGATTCCGAGCCCGCAAACCCAAACTTTCGCTCAAGTCTCACCACAAAACTCGTACGCTAATATACTTAATAATCGGCCAGTACTTCAACCAACCCAACCACCACAGACCTATCCTCCGACCCCGAGGAACACAACTCCTTATGGCCCTAAAGAGCAATCTACCTCACCGCAAGTATGGTCCATAATATCATATTTTGCTGCAAGCCTAACTTCATTATCTACAGATCCTATTATAGCCACACTGGCAGTTTTTCCCCAAGCCATGTGTTTTGTCAATAACCAAAATGGCTCATAAACCATTACGAATACTCGCCTGGAACGCAAACAGGGGAATAAGAAACAAAACACCAGAACTTCTTCACCTAATCAAATCACTATCTATTGACGTAACACTATTGAATGAAACCCACCTCCTTCCATCAGACCGCTGGCATATCCCAGGCTATGATATTATAAGAACAGATCGCCAATCACCATCACTTCGGGTAAGAGGAGGTGGCACTGCAATTATCATACCAACTACTGCTTGCTACACACAAGACTTCTTGCCACCGCTCACTGCGATTGAAGCAACCTCAATCTCAATCGCCTCTACTAAAGGTGACCTCCGTATCATTGCTGCCTACTCCCCACCAAGAAAAATTTTCGACCCCCAAGACTTGAATTGTATATTTTCTGACAATACACCAACAGTCATGGCTGGTGATCTTATCGCAAAGCACCGAGCTTGGAATTCAACTACTGAAAACACCCGAGGCATCGCTCTGATGGATCATGCTCTATCCTTGGACCTCGAGATCGTTGGTTCAGTAGACGCGACCTATCACCACTTTCATCCGGATACGCCACCAGACGTCCTCGACATCGCCATTCTCCATAACGTAAAGTATTCTTATGACATCTTAACCATACAAGCACTTACTTCCGACCACGATCCAATTTTGTTGCTTCTAGGTAACAAGATTCTTCACTCCTCACCCCGATTACATTTTGCCTATGCACAAACTGACTAGCAACAGTACCGAAATCACCTTCACTCACGTCTGACTGCTGTGTCACTACCTGAACTCACCTCGTCATCTCTTATCGATGAGAGAGTTGATCTCCTAACCTCAACCATCACAAATGCAGCTCTAGCATCAATTCCGAAGGTAGCTTTCAAGGAAAGAGACTATATGACTCTCCCTCCGGGAATAAGACACTGCATTTCGTTGAAGAACAGAGCCAGGAGTCACTGGTAAGTCTTCAGGACGAACGACACAAAGGCAGAGGATAACAGACTGGCTGCGCAGCTAAGAAAAGATATGCAAATCTACAGACAACACACATGGGAAGCCAAATTGGCCAGTCTATCAGAGAAGGATCACACTATCTGGCCACTGGCAAACGTATGCAGAGGACTAACACTGCTAACTCTCCTCTCATATCTGTGAGAGGTTTGGCGCTTAGTAGTTCGGCAAAAGCTGAAGCCATTGCTGACGAACTGGAAATGGCCTTTATGCCAAATCCCCCTATTGTAGGTGGCCCTAACCTAGACAAGAACGTCAACGACCATTTGCTCACTCTTATACCGTCACAAATTCAACCGGACGAAAACATCACCCCTGAAGAACTCGTCAACATTCTCAAGAAGCTTAAAAGCTTAAACCAAAGAAATCGCCGGGGCCAGACGAAATCACAGCAACTCTCATATTGCAACTACCGGGCACGGCAGTCAATCAAATTTACCACATCTGTCAAGCATCACTTTAACTGGGTTACTTCCCTAAAAAATGGAAATTGGCAAAAATTATATCCATACTGAAGCCTGGAAAACCTCCGGACAAACCTTCCAGTTATAGGCCAATTAGCCTCTTAAACATACTAGGGAAAGTCCTCGAAAATGTTATTTTGTCAAGAGTGCAACTTTTCACCTCTGCTCGATCAGTCATACCGCCCTACCAGTTTGGTTTCACCCCTCATGTCTCTACAGAACACCAGCTACTCAGACTAACTAACAAAATCACACGAAGCTTCAACACGAACTCATCCACAGCTGTCGCTTTTCTCGACATCTCCAAGGCCTTTGATAAAGTCTGGCATGCTGGCCTGATCCATAAACTTATTGAGTTTCACTGCCCCTCGTATTTGGTCATATTGCTCCAATCCTTTCTCACAGACCGTAGCTTCTATGCCACTTGGATGGGATCTATCTCTACCACTCGTCCAATCCGGGCAGGCGTACCTCAGGGCTCAGTTCTCAGTCCTACGCTGTTCAACATCTACTCCGCAGATATGCCTACTCTTCCACATGACGTCACAGTCCACCTCTTTGCATACGACGACGCCGTTGCAGCAACCTCGAGAAAAGCCTCTCTTGCAGCCGAAAAATTGCAGAAAGGAATAGACATCATAGGCCCATGGTATGGTCAGTGGCGTCTGAGACTCAAAGCCGAAAAGACTTCAGCCACACTTTTTACGTTGAAGAGAGAACCCACTCCACAATGTCTACGGGTCAACGGCAAAACAGTAACCTGGGCAGCCTCCATCCCTTATCTCGGAGTTCTCCTAGATCGACGCCTGTCGTGGAAAGCCCACATAGACTCTGTGCATGCCCGTGCAATACGCAAAATCTTTGCCCTGAAATCTCTCATGCGTTCTAAGTCAATTGCCCTACCTGACCGTCTCCGGATCTACACCCAGATAGTACGACCGACTTTCACGTACGCCTGTTCTATATGGGGCGGAACATCCCAATCACACATCGACAAACTGCAAATTCTGCAAAACAAGGCTCTTCGTATCGTGAGCAGTATGCCTCGGTCTACACCCATCCCTCATCTACATGCTACTCTTGGATACCCGATGGTACACGAACATATCACCGAATTGACAACAAAGTTTTACACCGATTTAGACAGCAACCCTCATCCTGAAGCTCGTGCCCAAAGTGTTTTCATCCCCACATCATTCGACTTCTATCGTCGCCCATTTTTATATTTCGCTAGTGTGAGGAAAGCGAAGAAACGCATCATCGCCAGGACTCACAAACTATCTAAGAAGAGACGGGTCTAAGGGCCCGTTCCGATCTGTAAATCATGCCCACAAATCCAAGTACTTGACTGTAGTAAGTAGTACTTATATCACGACAGAATGTCTGTCATCTCTACATTCTCAATGCTCCATAACCAGGGGCGGCTCGTGTATAGGTGCACAGGTGCACGCGCACCCCCAAATATCTGCGCGAACTAAATTCCAAATTTAAGGTTCGGAGCAAATTTCGTAATATTCCCAATAAATCGTTGGATTGTTTGCATGGATATTTTTGCCGGCCCAAAGCAAGGCATATTCGGCAGGAGTCATTCTTCAGTAGGTAAGTGCTGCCATCGGAGGGTGCTCTCCGAATGTGAGCTCATTTTTATCATCGTTTTCTACAGTCGGCATGGCAGAACGAGCCCCGGGCCATCTTTTGAAATCACATCTGAAAAAGGTTGGTGGATCGCTCAAGCGACTGGGTCAAAACCAGTTATTTCATTCAATGCCTTGGTATTTTGCTCGCAGGCGCAGCATTCATTCACCCCCACAAATACAATCCGCTCAGTAGCTAGTGAAAGTTGTTGCGACAGGGTTGGTGAAGTGAGCAAACGGTGTTAAAATTATTATCGTGCCGTGAAGTGAAATCATAATATGACTTCGGTAATAAGCGATCTAAAAATAAACAGTTTTTTAAAACGACCATTGGACGAAAAATTAGAAATGGACTTCATTTTAAAATAAATATACGATGTAATGTTTTGAGGCGCGTGTCGGAGAAGATGAAGGGACATTATTCGGGTATGTAATATTTTAATCAACCATATAATAATTAATTTTTTGGATGGTTTTCCATAAGTAACAATTACACAGGGGAGTTTTTCCCGACCAATAAATTCAAAAAATATACTCTTAAGTCGTTTTCCGGGTACTTCAGACCATAAGTATCTGGAAAATTTTCGCCTCCGGCGGCTGGGGCTGCGCCCCAGACCCCTTTGTTTCCCGCAAAATAAGACTTCGAAATAATGTGCACCCCCCCGATGATAACTCACGAGCCGCCCCTCTCCATAACCCACTCTGCCAACATGGCAAAATGCGTTTTCTCTCCGCTGGCAATATAATCATTCTACATTTGAGGGTTTCAGACCCGGTATTGTAAATGTAAGCAAGAACACATGTCGTTCATTGCATAATTCTAAACTAAACTTAACACTAACTATCTGAGCAAACTGTGTATTCTGTGCAAACTGTGCATTCTGCGCAATATGTGCAATCTGACAATCTGACGAACTAAAACTTTGCAAACTGTGCATTCTGAACAATATGTGCAGTCTGACAAGCTTACAAACTGACTAACTGTGCAAACTGTGCATTCTGCGCAATATGTTTAATCTGACAAACTAACAAACTGACATACAGTGCAAACTGAGCATTCTTGGCAATATGTGCAACATGGCAATCTAACAAACTGACAAACTGTGTGTTCTGCGCACTATGTCCAATCTGAAAAAAAGACAAACTGTCAAATTGTGTAAACTGTGCATTCTGTGCAATATTTGTATTCTGAGATTGTTACAAACTAACACAATGTAATTGACAAACTAAAAACTGACAATAAGTACCTGACGAAAACTAGCAAATTGACAAAATGAAACTGTCAAACTGTGAAAATGAAAAATTGATAAAATGACAAACTTTCAATATGAAAATGACTCAAACTAACAACCTGACAAAATGCAATTGACAATCTGACATTCTTACAATATCAAACAGACGAAAAGTAGCAAATTGAAAAAATGAAACAGTGAAAATAAAAAACTAACAATTTGAAAATGACTAAAACAAGCAAACTAACGAAATGTTATTGACAAACTGACATTATTACAATATCAAACTTACGAAAACTAGCAAATTGACAAAATGAAAAGGACAATATACTAATAAAACTGACAATCTGTGCAAACTTTGCTTTCTGCGCAATATGTGCAATATAACGATCTGACATACAGACAAACTGTGTAAACTGTTAATTTCCTACAATATGTGCAATCTTACAAACTGACACACTAACTATCTAAACAAACTGTGCATTCTGTGCAAACTGTGCATTCTGCGCAACATGTGCATTCTGTGCAATATGTGCAAACTGACAATCTGACGAACTAAAACTGTGCAAACTGTGCATTCTGTGCAATATGAGCAAACTGACAATCTGACGAACTAAAACTGCGCAAACTGTGCATTCTGTGCAATATGAGCAAACTGTGTGTGCAAATTTTTTGTGTGTGCAAAATTACTATGTGTGCATATGTATATATGTGCATGTTTTCCCCATCCGGATCCCACACCAGGCCTTTCACACACTGGTAGAAGTTACTGTCCTTTTGTATTCTGATGTTAATCTCCTTTTTAATCTTTCCACTTGCCATTACATAACTTCCTAGTAAACTAAAACTATCCACCACTTTCAGGGTTTCTCCTCCAATGTTTATCTGTTCTTGATTATGCCCTGTGTCCCATTCTCCTGCCATAGTTAAAACCTCACTGTTTACCTAGCTTATTGTCTTACCTGCTTCTTCGTTGTTCCTATTCCACAAGTCCGTATATTTCTTGAGTACCTCCTCAAACTTGGACCATGCCACCAAGTCATCGGCAAACAACATAACCTCCACATCTTCCATTGCATCCATCTTTACGTTGCTGTGGATGTTATACAAATCTTGATTATGAATAACAGTGGTGACTACACACTTCCCTGCCATAGCCTTTTTGTTATTTGGAACCACCCTGACAATCCAAGTGTTTTCACACAGCTCGCACATACTTCATACATACTTTTAACCCTGTCTATTAGACCATTATCCACTCCTTTTCTTTCCAGACTCTCCCATACCACTTTCCTTGGCACACTATCATACGCTTTTACTATGTCTAAGAAGACCATACCCATTCTTCTTCCAAGCTCTCAACTCTTTTCCATGGCCTGGCTAAGTACGAATAGAGGATCTATTGTGGATCTTCCCCATCTATCCGTATTGTTCCTCATTCAACATATTGTGGTCAACCTCTGATCTTATTCTGCTGTCAATAATCCTTTTGTAGATCTTTGCTGTGTGGCATAGTAAAGTGATCCCTCTGTAATTACTGCCTTTTTTATCATCTTTCTTATAAATCGGCACAATAACTCTTTTCTCCAGTCTCCTGGTATCTTCTTTTCTTTCCACACAACTCGGATAACTCTATACAACCACAGAATGGTAACTGGGCCTTCATCATCTCATTCTCTACCACCAGTTCATCGACTCAACTTCTTGCCAGGCTTTTATTTTTTTTTATTTATATTGCCTAGTGTAAAACAATAGTGCAGAGGAAGTATGCGGAAGAGCAACGGGGATAAGAAAATAAAAGGAAACACCGTGGTGGATGAAACAGTGAAAGATAGGGTGTGATAAGAGACTGGTGTGGAGAGAGAAGACCAAGAACTATAAAGAGGAAAATGTCATAAAATATGTAAGGGCAAAACAAACGGTATAGCAAATAGTGATTAGAGAAAAAGAAAAAGAGTATGGAGGAGTTTGGAGAGAAATTGGAGGAACATTTTCAAGGAAATAAAAATGTTTATACTACATTATCAAGGAGAAAAAAGGGAGAGTTTTAGAAGCACATTTCCTACAAAAAGAAGATGAAACCGTTATAAACGACTCAAAAGGAGAAGAAAATGTTACGGAAAAACTATTTTGAGAGTTTGTTAAACGTAGAAGATGTAAGGAAAGGAAGACCAGCGCATAAAAGTAATATCAAAGATAGGCCTAGTGAAGCAGGAGAAGACAAAGTAGAAAATGAGGAAGAAGAAGAAGAAGAGCTCTTAGAAGTGGAAGTTAAATTGGCACTGAAGAAGATGAAAAACGGGAAGGCACCCGGGGTGGATGAAGTAGTTTTAGATATGATTAAAGCAGCAGGAAAAGAAGGGGCTTACTGGATTTTCAGAGTGTTGACAGAAGCCTGGAGAGAGAAAAATATTCCAAAGGATTGGGAAAAGAGGATTATAGTGCCAATATTTAAAAAGGTGACAACAAACAGTGTGATAATTATAGAGGTGTCACTCCACTTTGCCATTGTGCCAAGCTGTTTGAAAAAGTGCTAGAAAAGAGAATGAAAGAATAGGTGGAAAGAGGCTTGAGGGAGGAGCTACATAGTTTCACAAGTGGACGTTCAACCGAGGACCTGATTTTCTCAATAAGACAACTCGTGGAAAGAGAAAGGGAAAAGGGGGAGGAGATATGGATGGTTTTACTGGGTCTTACAAAGGCCTATTTTAGCATGGCCAGAGAGAGATTTTGGGAATGCCTCCGGAAAAAGAAGATTGATTTAAGATTGGTGGAAAGAGTACAGAGTATGTACATGAAGAATGTGAGTTGCGTGGAAACTATGGAGGACAGATCGGATTGGTTTGAAGTAAAGATATGTCTCAGACAAGGGAGCCTATTGTCATCGATGCTCTTCAATATAGTACTTGACGAGATATGGAGGAAAGTGGAGAAAGATGGGCCGGAATCGTCCAGAACCTTCATATATGCTTATGATATACTCATATAGGGGAAGTAATGGGAAGAGTTACAACACAAAGTGTAGAACTCGAATGAATGTATGTAAGAATTTGGACTAGAGATAAGCAGTGATACGAGTGAAGTGATGGTTAAGGGGAGGAAGAAAAGGTCTGGGAATAGGACAAAGATTGTACAGAGAAGAAGAACTAGTAGAGACAAAGTTGTTTAAATATCTGGGAAGCATAATCTCTGCTGATGGTAAAATATGCGCGGAGATTGCAAGGCCTACTGGTATCACAGAGAGTTTCTTCCAGTTCATGAGTAAACTGCTTTGGAAAAAAGAGGTGGAAAAAAAATTGATTTGGGAACCTCCCACCACATCACCCAAATAGGGCTTGATATTGATTGATTTATATTTCATCATCATTATCTGTTGCCACGTCCAACTCTGCGTTGGGTCAGCATTGAAGACAGGCCTCTCCATCTTCTTCTGTCCTACCACCACTCCTCTCCTTCCACCACATTCCAGTCTCCTGCTTGCTGTTCTACATTCTTTCTCACACATTATGCCATTGTTGTCGTGGTCTGTCCCTTGTCCCCTACCTGGAATTTACAATTCCATCATCCTTCTCGGTAATCTTGCTCCTTCCTTCCTTTCGACATGTCCGAACCACTTTAATCTTCCGCACCATTAAAGTCCTCATGCCCACTTGATCTCAAATATCCTCATTCATTTTATTTCTTAAACTTTTATTTAATTAACAACTTGAGTTTATTTTACAACAAGTGGAAGATGGCATTTATTTAATTTCCATGTAAACAAGGTACAAAATGCTAAACAAGGTGGACCCAGCATGCATGCATTGTGAAACGTTTATATTACAACAAGTGGGGCATTTTAATTACCATATAAACAAAGTACAAAATGCTAAGCAAGACTTTCCACAATGCGTGGATGCTGGGTCCATCTTCATAAGGTAGCTGGCGCTTCTCCAGGTGATCACGGTGGTGTAACAGTCAGAGATCCAGATTCCGGTACAGCAGGTTCAAGGTGATCACGGTGGTGTAACAGTCAGAGATCCAGATTCCGGTACAGCAGGTTCAAGTACGGCGATGAGCGATCAAATTTATGTACCTATGTCTATGTTGTTGAAAAAGCTTAAAAATACCTGAAACGTGTTTTTCATTAGTTACCGTGGCTTATGACACCAGAAAAATGCAATTTGAAACCGCACCAAAACGTGAAATATTCCATTTATTGATGAAAACGCAAAATAAAATGCTTTTTACTGTTTTTACTGCCCAATCAGCGAAATTTACCATTTCATCGGTATTATTTCCGATAAAAACACGCCGAAAATTCATGAAATTACGATTTTCCCAAAATACGGATGTTTTGACAGTTTTTTCGGTGTTGCTAGACACCGGCCCTAGGCCTATTTAATTTAATTTTTTTAAAGTATTTTACATTGCTAATCAAAAGTATCAAAGATGCGTATTCTTGTGAAAAAGAGCAAATAATGAAAACGCAAAATAAAGCATAATTTGTCAATCCAAAAAATATCTTTCCTGGACTCCTACTAATTGATCTTTCTACATTAACTTATAGGCCTACTTGTTCTCAACACACAGTCTCTAAAGCAACCGTCGTATTTGCTACAGCCTGTGAACCATGTGTATGTGAGCTGCGCACTTCTGGCAAACTGTGCATCCCCAGCAATGTCGTGTAAGCGGGCTATTGTAACAAAAATGCAGTATAGCATTTTTGATACTGCAGGTTTTGCTACAGTGGTTTGCTCACGGCCCATAAGCGGATTGCCGGAGATGTTACAGTTTGCCATAGCTTTGTGCTACTTGGGTAGTTAATTCTCATGTACCCTTGTTTAGGAACTACACCTGAAGGAGATGGACAGCAAGGTGGCTCAGTTGAAACAGGAGAACGCCACCCAGGAACAGCTGTTGTCGCACATGGTAGAGCGACACGAGTATGATATCTTCGCCTCCACTCTCAGCGATCCCATGGCTGCTAGTGTCAACAGTCAGCCCGAGTCCACGGATAGCAGCAGCTCGTCTCGCGCCCATTCACCCACGCCAACCTACACCGACAAGTGAGCATCAAACAAGTTTACCAATGTGGTGTGTTGGAAGCTGAGGGCTGACAAATTTGATAGGTTAAAGTAACATGTTTATTTGTTATATCATGCTACTTTTAATTATGAATTTGGCAGCTTCTATCATACCAAGAATTGTAAGCTGTTTAATCGTATGGCATGCGCATGTAGTACACGCAGTTTAGTACTATTAGGATGTTGGTCAGGCTGATGTCTAGGCAAAAGGCTGTCTACGATTAATCACAACAATCACAAATAGAAACGTTCATTAATAATGACTACACTTTAATATAACGTAAGCTATGGATACAACTTCGAAATAGACAACAACAAATGCGCACAAAATCTCCAGTCAGTTTACACGTACAAGGTCTCAGTCTCATCAGCTACCCTCTCTCTCTTCTTCAGTCACTTTCGCTTCACTATCATCTTCCACTGCACGCTATCAATGACAGGTCCTCGTACAAGTCAGTGATAAGATAGGATGCAATTACTAACACTCGGCCATCCTGCAATTATATTGTCTTTGATTATACGGGGTCTTCTACGATACTTTTTGTTTTTCCTCCTCTTCTTTCTATCAAACGGTCTGGCAGCTTGCATCGTCGTCTCTGCCTATCTGGTTCTGCATCAGTTGCATACTTACTGATGAAACCTTCTTCAAGACCATCTTGTTCGGCTGCTGATTTCAACATCGTTGTGACGTTCTTTCGTGCAATTTTCACCAACTTCTGTTTGTCAATATGCCTTTCTCGGCTCCGGCTCTTCTTCTTCCTGATATAGCGGTGACATCTCTCCAGATTCCTGCATCGACTCCTCTTGTCTTTTCTGTGACTACTCTTATATTCGTCTCGACTCCTACTACGACCTCTTTCTACTGACGTCACCGCTCTCATTATCCTTGCTCGCTACTCTTCTTTGATATGTGTGGGTATGAAGACTTGTACTTGTACATCGGTTTCTTCTTTTTATGTGACTTGTTTTCTCCGTCTTTCCTCTTGCTTCTAATTCTTCTATCACAGTTTCTACTGTTTTTATTGGCGTTCTTACCAGCTTCTTCTTTTTCTCTTGGATTCTCTACTTTATAATAGCAGCGACGCTACTTACAGCTACTTTCGTGTTTTGTTACCCCAAACTAGAGTAAAATTTTGTTCTTGTTCATACGCCCTGTATGCCTGGCCTGTTGCAATAAAGCAATCCAATATGCAACTTATGTCTAAGAGAATAAACTGCCAATAAACTGCCACCGGCCAATGAAGCTGGTTTGAAAAGAATGTCCTGACAATTAGAAGCTTGGCGTGCAACATTGTTCCCCAATGCCGTATGTCCAGGTAAGATGAGAAAAGAATGCATATCAGATCACATCTACTTATTGAGTGCCCAGCTCCCGCGTTCACGATAACATGCACAATGTTGGTGACTCGACGCAATACTCTCAAGGTCAAACAAAGAACGCACCTCGTGGGGTGAGCCCAGCAGCCTACGTTACCATACGTTTTTACCAGCCCGCTTGCGCAGCTCATTTGTATCAGCCTCTTTTCCGTCTGTTCTACAGCGAATAGCGCCCAAGCCTATGAGTACGAGTGAGACGCCAGATCAGTGTCGCGCGCGTACAAGGTGCACGTTTAATCCAACTCACAGCTGGCCGTCAAGTAGGCTACTTGTGTGAAATGTATTTGCGATGTACAGTTATTAGGCCTAATATGATTGACTTTTGCTACGGTAATGTTTTACTTGCATTATTGCAAAATAAGAGTTGCGTCGATTTACGCTACTGTTACATGTTTATAGTAGCTTGCGCTATCGCCCTCGCTACTCAAAATAGTACACTACTTAACAACACCGTTTTCATCACAATTTTGAATTTTACTTTTACCATCTCACTTCGGCAACTATCTTTCTCCTTACTCAAGGTCACATTAACTGTTATTTTTATTATGATGATCACCCTGTGGCTCAACTGTATCAACGGACTTACTTGTAGTTGTACTTATCTTATTCCTTACAGGTTTTTCTACATCTTTACTTCTGCTCCGACTTTCTTTCACTCTGCTGGAATTTTTTGCTTCTGTTCTTTCAAAATCACTTGAGTACATTTCAGCTTGTACAAAATTAACGCAGTTATCTTGCACCTCAACTCTTTCTGTAGCGGTAAATTTTTCCCTTGGTTATAGAGTAGAGTAGAGTAGAGTAGAGTAGAGTAGAGTAGAGTAGATCTTTATTCACTTAAGACTAATACATGGTACAAGTATACACCTCTTCGTGAAGAGGGAGTGAATAGTTCCTAAGGCTAAAACATGGTATAAAATGAATAATAAAATAGAATGCATATTTCATGTGAATCAAGTTATGTATATTACTAGTATGGTATACTAGTATTGAGAATTGAAGTTGTTTGAATTGATTAATTGAGTATTGAAATGAAAAAATGAAATGAGTAATTGGTTTGATATGATACAATACGATGTTATTTAGGATGAATAATAATATAAAACGCTAGCATATGATATGATATAATGATTATGAAATGGAATTAGTATTGAATTTAAAATATACGTGTAGGGCCTATAGTACGAATCTAGAAGGGGCAGTTTGTAGTGGAGGACATGGTAAATTTAAAAAAATTTACTAAATATAAAATGGATAATCAAATAGAATGTGTATTTTATGTGAATCAAGTTATATGTATTATTAGTTTAGATTGGAGAAGGGTTGACAGGTTGGGAAAGCATAGAGAACATAGAGCCCAGCCTGAAGAGCTGGGGGCGACAAAACTTTTCATTTCATTTCATTTTATTGTCTTGTTTTGTATACCTAATACTAGCATATAATGTTACAATGTTATGACAAGATAAACAAGTTCTAAACATTACATTATAAGCTAGCTATCCACGACGCGTTTCGTCCTTCTGGGACTCCTTCTGGGACTATTATTAGTATGGTATACTAGTATTGAGAATTGAAGTTGTTTGAATTGATTAATTGAATAATGAAGTGAAAAAATGAAATGAGTAATTGATATGAATACGATGTTAATTAGGATGTATAAAACGCTAGCATATGGTATGATATGATTATGTATTATTGTTTTATGTTTAATAGCCTAATGAGTAATAGGTATTAGTTTTGCGGCACTTTATCAAACGCTTTAGACCAATCGAGAAAGACACAGTGAATGTGAGCTCCGCTACGCTCGTCCAGTGCCGCCGTCCATGCGTCAATGGCGCCAGCGAGGAGAGTGGTGCAAGATCGGTGCTGACGAAAGCCGTGCTGAGCAGCAGGGATGACGTTTTGGCTCTCAAGGAACTCGCTCGTCCGGTCTCGCACAAAACGTTCCATCGTCTTACCGACCAGTGAGGTGATGCTGATTGGCCTGTTGTTCTTTATTTCTCTCTTGTCGCCGTCTTTGTAGATTGGTGCCACGGACGCCGTTTTCCATTCTGATGGAATACCCTGTTCAAGCGCCATGTTGAAAAGGTGGGCAAGTGAGTCAATTGCAAGCACGCCGTCCGGGCCCGCTACTGTATTCGCCTTAGTCCCCTGGAAGCTGTTTTATGTCAGCGGGCAAGCAAGTCAGCTCTCTCATGGTGAGCTGTTCTGAAAGCTGGGTGGCGGGCGCGTTTCCCTGGTGGACGGGGAAAATGTTATCCGCCCGCGAGAAATTGCTCAGGAACGCCTCACTAAAACAGGCTGCCACCTCTTTGGGGTCTGACATGGTTCTTCCCCCTACCTTGAAACTCGCAGCATCGTTCGGAATAGTTGCCTTGGAATTAATGGTTTATGGGGTTAATAATTATGCACATACACATTTATGTACAATTTCATAAATAACTGTCAATGATATATTTCATATTTTGTGTCTTCTTGCGATGGGTGTGAGCGAGTGTATACTTGCATGAAACATGGAGACTTTCTGACACTACTGTATTTACACGCATATAAGCCGCCCACGCAAATAAGCTACACCCTAGTTTTCAGGGTGCCATTTTTGGAAAACTCTTTGTCAACGCACATAAGCCGCAGCCCAAAATGTAGGAATAGGTGCATAAATAGTGAAGACTAATGTGTTAGTCAATTCAAACAGAGGCAATACAATGCGTAGTTTTTATCATTTTTAATGGTTTACCGCAATGTATTTCCCTTCCCCCTCTCCTCTCACAACCAAGCGCGATCAGTTGAAAGAGTGGTCTGAAGGGTTGTCTTCCAATAAAGCGACGATCTTTTGTCAGCCAAAAAAGTGGCCTGTTCATTGTTTTATTATCGTGTAACGCTGGCATTGTAAAAATGCAGTGCGTTACGCAACGAGACAGCTACGAGTGAGCGCGCATAAAATATTGTGAACTCGGGGTGAGACGAAACCACTGCCCCAAATGTTTATGTGTGCCAGGTCTTTTTGTTTTGAAATAAGAGTGTACCTCTAAATAAAATGTATCAACAAAACTTCACTTTGGCCTGTACTGGAAATTTAACAGTTAAGACATGCAATAAAATTCAGATCGATTGGTTAAATAGTTTTTGAGATATAGGCACCGTGCGTTGATACTACTAGCGCTCGTAGCGGCGGATTCTAACATAAAATTGGTGAAGCTGCCCACAGCTGGCGTAAAAGCTTGTATTTTGCTCATGTTAATGTCAGACAAGAGTGTTATTATTTGCCACCATATGACGTGAAAGTCGATGTCAGTACATTAAATTGTTTTCACTATAAAATATACTGTGATAAAATTGCCGCAATCGCAGTCTGAAAGGCCGACTATAAAATGTAAGCCTCGCCGGCCTAGCCCAGGCTAGGCCTACCTAGACTGGGGCCTACAGTTCAAGGGGAACTGTCATACTCATGCCATGTCCTACGATTGTGATACCGAGTGTAGTGTTAGCATGTAGAATAATTTTGAAATGATGTGATAAGCCTAGAGTAGGTTACAAATTTTGATTGTGTTTTTCATGGGCTAGGACAAGGCCTTGGCTCATCAGACTAAAGCAAACAAAGCCTAGGGCTAGGCCTAGCCCTCGGGGGTAGCTGGGCTTGGCCCTAGGCCTACTTCAGGGTTTTTATTGTGAATGAATGAATTGTGTAGGATTATTGTTTCAACGTTTTGCACAAGGTGCCTAGCATCTAAGGTAGCGAATAAAGTTGTAGGCCCCTAGCATGATGTAGGCCTAGCCCCTAGTATTGACAAAAACTCTAGGCCAAGGGAAGACCTAGATCAACCAAATAGGTGGTAAAAACCTATGGCTTAGGCCCTAGGGCTGCATGAGGGACTTAATTTCGAGCAGAAAGTCAAAATTACTTCTACAGGCTAACAGTACACTCGGTAGGCCTATCACAATCGCAGGGCATGACATGACATGACAGTTCCCCTTGAACTGTAGGCCCCAGTATGCCCAGTCTAGCTAGGCGTAGGCCACGGCCAGGCTTACATTTTATTGAACAATTAGTCAGTCTTTCAAACTGTGATTGCATCAATTTTATAGTGGCACTGACATAGATAAAACAATTTAATATACTTCCAACGACTTTCACGTCATATGGAGGCAAGTTGACAGATGTCTGCCTCACAACTTTGGCAGTTCGTATGCTGTTTATTTTGCCCGACTTAATTTCCGTCACGTCACATGACCTGCTTTGGCCAGTTCCAATCCTTTTTTAAAACATTTAGGTGCATTGTAGAACGCACGCACACTTTTAAATACGTATTTTTATGATTATATCGGGACGCTATCGGACATACTGCATAATGGTAAAGGCCTAGTGAGAAGTTGTTATTCACCAATATGGTTCGGGCAGCTGCCGCTTGTGCGCGATGACTGTAAATTCACTAGCGCCATCAGTGGCTATTCACCCTGCCTATAGCTATTGCAACATGCCGTTGCGGAAGATGAAAAAATAAAATAGACATCGACTCTTGGACGACTCTTGGTCTTAAAAAGTATCATACCACATATTCTTCTTCTTCAGAGTGTTATTTATTTATTTTAATGAATTATACCTGCCCATAAGGCAGGAAGGCTAATGCAGGGCAAGTGTGGCCCTCTGTAGCCTGACACAGTGATTACAGAGTTACAAGTTCAGATTAACATTACAACAAAAGACAACACGAGAACATGACATTTATAGAGTTAGTCAACGAGAAAGGCAAAAGGCGGATAAGGGTATTTGAAGCGGGGTAGAGGCCTGAAGGCTCATGACGCAACACGAGGTCGCGAAGCTCATTCCTGCCGCCTGCGTGAATACGTTGCATGTAAGCCCCTGCGAAAGTGTCGAGTCGAGAGCTGATATTACCAATGTCGGTTTTGGGAAAAAAGTGATATATGATACTATTTGTGTGCTTTTTGTGCAAACTGATTTTGTTTGCAATAGAGCAGTATCTCTGCCTGCGTTTGTAAATAGGATTGTCGGGAGGAGTTGGCGACGCACAATTAGAACTGTTTACCTTACCTTGATACGTCTCGTTTTATCTTATGGTATTCCTGCGTGGTATCCTACAACTATTCCATCATTTAAAAATTTTGTAATCACGGCAATATGAGATTGTTAAAGGGGCTATTACCCCATTTTTTTTTTCGTCCCCCATCGTCCCGTTTTTGTGTGATCTGTCCCGGTATTCCAAAAATAGTTGTTGGGACGGTTCCTGTCTCAGATCGCTCTACAGGCTATCTTGAGCAAAAAAAGGTCCCAAAAAATTCCCGCCTCCGGCGGCTGGGGAGACCCTGTGTAGCCCACACAACCACAGGGGCCCATCAGAGAACCTTGCCCCCAGGCCTTTGAGTTACTAGCTACGCCACTGCTGGCATAGCTAAAACAGGCGTAAAAGGTCAAATATTGTACGTAGAAAACATTTAGTAACAAAATAAATTAAAAAGTGTATAATGATTAATGATATTTGACAAAGATTAAAAAAGTTGAATTTTACAGTTTACAAAAATTGCATAGTCACCCATATTTTTCCCCATATCCCCAGGCTAGCTAGAGTGACGCATGCACCGCTCTAGCTAAAGTCCGCGTCAAATCAAGAAGGCCTCCTCTCAAAGAGCAACGTATTTCTATGCTCTCTTTGTGCAACGCGGTAAACGTCAAATTATGTTGTAGATTCTCCTAATAGTGAGAACGGTGGATCCATCGCTTCCAAATACAAGTGACCCCAATTAGGCGCCCGGTGCCCATGTCGCGCGTCACGTTTCCTCAATGAGCAAGTCTTCTGAAGTGAATATGGTTATTTATTTCATTTCCAAGAAAAATAACAATACTGACCCTACCTTCAAAAGGCCCACGTGTTGGGGGAAATAGAAGACAAGCATCGAAACCTTTTCAACCCTTTTTTCTAAAATAGGATAAATAGAAAAGTGCCCATACCTGTGTGCATATACCTCAAAAACTCTATATTCACATAATGCCACAAGCAAAAATTCTCCGTAACAAACAAAATATTAATCCTTCTTATGAAACCCTCTTGCCGTTTTAGAAGGTCCATGTAGTTTGGAGCGACCAGTACAAGTGTTGGTAAGTGGCTACTTTGCCGAAGAAGAGACATAATTGACAGTTTATGGTCTTGAACAATTCTTACTACCTCCTTTCAACTAGCATTTTATGATTGGTACAGGAGGCCTTCTTGATATGAACTCAACTATAGTCTGGTTTTAGCCTCGTAGGCCTAAATAATTAATAATTGAAAGGGTTAATATGATAATGGTAAATAATGATGTTTAAAATGAATGTTGATATTATGTATTGTTATATGTTGAATAATAAATAATTTGATTTCATTTTTATAAAAGCGGAAATTCTTTGTAGGCTTAATTAGTTTTGAAACTGAATGGGATACTACAGGACTAAAATACAAATCAACTAACCTGACGGTACTCCAGTAGCTCGAGTTCTAATTGCGCAACCTGGTGTCGTAGTTGTACAATCATCTTTGAGGAGCTATCTTGATTCACAGTTACTCTGTTCTTGATGTTACGTGCACGATTCGCGTATTTTAACGTATTAAGGGTTTCCATAAAGTCTTGATCACTTGGTGAAATGCACGCTATCATTAAGGTCTGACTATTGCCTGTAATAAAGAAATGAATGTTAAATAATATAAATAAAACTGGAACCTACAAAAATCATGTTATCCCTTTTCAGTCATATTTTTTAACATTAATTTGGAAGACAATGACGATAAGAATAAACTGTCAAGAACAAGGCAGGTGCAAACTATGAATGACTACACCTGACAATGACAATAAGAATAAATTGTCAAGAACAAAGCTGGTGCAACAACATATGACTAAACCTGACAATGACAATAAGAATACATTGCCAAGAACAAAGCTGGTGCAAACTACAGATGATAAACCAAGACAATGACAATAAGAATACACTGTAAATAAATAAATAAATAAATAAATAAATAAATAAATAAATAAAGAAATAAATTGTATTTAGAGTCTACCCACTCAGTTATATAACTGATTTTTGGTGGGGGACTTTCATACAAAGCGACCAAGCCAACCCTGTAGGCCCCGACGCAATCGACAAGTGAGCAATCTGTAGTAACCAAAGATCGATATTTTTAATAGGAAATATAGCAATCAGTGGTATGGACAGTGCGAACACCCGCGGATCAACACCAGAATCAACAAGGCCGATTCAGCACAACTCTGAATTTATTATGTGCTTCGTTGCTAGGACGGCTCCAAAGTAACCGTTTACAAACTCATAAGACAAAAAATGATGGACTTAAGTCCAAATTAGAAGTTAAAAAACTTCTGACATTAGCGGGAATTGAACCCTGGTCCTTCTGCATTGGAAGCAGATACGCTAACAACAAGACCAACGAGCCACACGAACAAAGCTTGACGAACAGTCTAGAACAAAGCTGGTGCAACTACAGATAAATAAACCTGACAATGACAATAAGAATAAATTGTCAAGAACAAAGCAGGTGCAAACTACAGATGACTATACCTGACAATGACAATAAGAATACACTGTCAA
Organism: Sweltsa coloradensis; assembly: GCA_024449915.1. NCBI lineage: Eukaryota > Metazoa > Arthropoda > Insecta > Plecoptera > Chloroperlidae > Sweltsa > Sweltsa coloradensis. Next base: position 7,605 of record JAMZAV010005969.1, on the reverse strand, counting down.
GAACAAAGCAGGTGCAAACTACAGATGACTAAACCTGACAATGACAATAAGAATACATTGTCAAGAACAAAGCAGTGCAAACTACAGATGACCAAACCTGACTTTTTCTTTGCTATGAAGGACTTCTTAATTTAAGTAGCTTATTCAAACGGTTCCCCCCCCCTCCCCCCACTTAGGCCCAATCTTTACAGACGTAGGGTAGGCTACTAATGAATGTCTGTACTCTTTTCACACCAAATTACTAAAATTATTAAGGTTAAGGACTAATGGCTAGACCATACATTAGTAAAAAAATATTATTATAGCCAAACTTAAGTTTTATTTTATTTTTATTAATGTTGCATTCATTTTTTCATATTAACATATTCAACATGACATTACCTATTATAAAAAAGAAAATATATTAATGCAAGAGCAACAGACGGAACATCTGCCACATATAGACCATTAGGTGCTCAGAAAGCGACCCTCCCCCCCCCCCTCGAACTAATTTTCACTATAGCAGTTTTGTTCAGAAAAAAATCACGATTAATAATCCACCTGTTTGCTACTTGGCAGCTGGGGCGTTTGACCTCCAGGGGTGTCCAAAGTCGAAAGTTGCAAAACTTTGACCTGCTATAACGGTCAAAGTTTTTGATAAAATTCCAAAATTCTTTTTAATTATCATTTAACACATTATTTTTGATTTTTTAAAACAAAAGCGATTTCACTTTTTGTAAAGGGGTGCCCAAAATTAATAATAATCGATTTTACTGTTTTATACACTTTAACATTAAAGATTGGACATATAATCCGCATTAAAGCTTTATTTTATACATAAAATGAAAGAACCACTGAATTTAAAAAATAAATTATGCAAAAACAATTCAAGGGCTGTCCAAAATACTGGGTTTTATATTATTGCTAATATACAACATTTTTTTTAAGTGCTAAAAATGTGTTTATGTTACTAAAATCAGTAAACCTGTCTAAGAATACGTATTGTATGTGGGCCTAGCAAAGAATTATAATTTTTATCAGGGTTGTCCAAAATTTTGAATTCAAATTACAACAATTTGAGAGAAATAACAATAAAAATAGGGCAAAATCAATGTATTAGTTGGCCCAGTCATCACCGAATTTATATTCTAACCTAAACAATATAATGACGTGCTGTTTTAATACAGGGTTGTCCAAATAGTGTCTTGTGTTCTTGTAAAGAATTGTTTGAATAAGGTCAAACTCGATCATAATATACCGTCAGGTGCAAAGGGAGCGACCCTCCGGGACCCCCCGAACTAATTTTCACCATAGCAGTTTTGTTCAGAAAAAAATCACGATTAATAATCCACCTATTTGCCATTTGGCAGCTGGGGCGTTTGACCTGCAGGGGTATTCAAAGTCGCACAATGTTGTTTTTAATATTGACGTACCGGTAGTTCTCTTCGCTCTTGTAAAATTTTCAAATATCTTTCAAAATACAATCACTAATATTATTCCCACATTTCTTCCCTGCCCAGAACCTGTATCTACAAATTTTTTTTTTCTCATATGTGAAAAAACACAGCCAAAAGTATAAAAGAATGGAATATATTGAATCTTTATGTATGGAATCAATGTGTATGTACTTCTGACACTAATAATCATACTAATGGTCCTTCAGAAGTGCTTATATCGACTATATTGAATTACACATGTACATACAGACATACATACAGATATGTACAGTTATTACGGACTCACTGCATAGTAATAATAATTATACAGCCAATGTTCGTGATATTCAGGTAATCTTTAATTTAGAACAGCTAATTTCTTTCTCATCTCATCAACATACATCAAAACATAATACACCCTACAGACTTGGCAGGATATTAGTATCACCCTTCACAGCTACTTGTGATGACCACAGATAACCCAAGGAGTTTGTGATGAAGGTGAAGCCATAAAAACTGATTAGAGCTGCACGTAAGCCTATAGCTAGATGCTATTATCTTAATTTTTACTGTTTGTATTTTGTTGTACAAATTTGAAAGAAATAATTTTAGGTAGAGATAAAGTTTTTCCATTGGCCGAGTTGTGATACTAATCAGCTATACACAATGCACAATAGGGCTTATAGCCAGCATATACAGCAGTCATAGCCAACCTGTGTGCATTATCTGGAACAAAAATGACTAGGTAGAACTGTATTCGTACCTACAATTTGACACCGCTAGTGCGTTTTGTATATCTAAATTATGGCAATGAGGGGACTTCTTCTCGGTGATTAATCAAGATGTTCAATCTTGTTCGTTATAACGAGAATTGTATTGGCATTTCCTAATGACAAATGATGAGTATCAGTGATCATAAGTAAATCAAGGTGTCTAGTTGTATTGACTACACGGTGTCGGCTTCTAAGCCCCTGTCTCCTAAGCCCCTGGACCTTTTTTTGGCTTCTAAGCCCCTGTGACCGACGGTTGTGCTACACGTTGTGAAGCGGGGCTAAGAAGACAAACCGGTCCGGACTTTAGAAGACTAAAAGTCTTCTTAGGCCCTGTCACCTAACGCCCGCACGATGTTTTTGTTCGGTCGCACACGTTGCAAAGTGGGCTGTACTACTGTAGGTGAAACCATAAATTCCCAAATGTTGTTGGTGGGTGGGGGGGGGGGGATAAAAATAAATCATTAGCAATATTCGATTGATTAGATATTGCTTAAGGGGAATCCCTAGACCCAAATATGATTTCTTATTCTTTAAGAATGCAGCTAAGACGTCTGAAAAAGTAAGTAGAAATGTAGAGAGGGGTTTTAATAAAGAGCGGAATTATTTTTTTTTTTGTTGTGGAAATTTTTTTTGTTTTTGTTTTTTTTTGTACGGAGGGGGGACAGTAACCTCAGAATACAACAATTTGGATTCATTTCAAGAAGTGGGTCAATAAAGCCAAAGCACTAAGCATAATATTGAGATTACTGGTAATCAGTGATTTTGCTCTTCCTCTATTAAATGTTTCGATAAATAGGAATTTGATAATTTTTATTAGCAGCGGATTTTTTGGTATATCTATTTTCTAACTTATTTCTAAGTCTTCTTCTTTTCTTCTTCTGTCTACAAAACAGCAATCACGGATCTTTATCTACAACCTCTAAATAAAAAGATTTTTTTTGTTGTGGATTTATCATGGTTTGGTGGTTTGCGTTGTTGCCAAAACTCAATGGACCATTTTTTTTTTTTCGCCTGCCGGTACATTTCAAATTTTGTACCGTTCACGGAAAAAATCGTGCAAGCCTAAACCATGTATAAAACCAATAATACTTATCTTTTAGGTTTGTAGATAAAGAGTGTGAAATAATATACAAAAAACCGCTGCCTAAAATTCAATTTTGAACTTGGCAACTGATTCCAGTAATATGATAACAATTGTTGATTCTTGCGGTTATGTCCCGTCAAAAAAATTTCAAAAAAATCAATCCGCTCTTTATTAAGCCCGCTCTTACTTCTACTTACTTATTTCAAGGACGTCTTTACTGCATTCTTTAGAAATCATATTTTGGGTCCTAGGGATCCCCTTAACGTCTCATTCGACTCGAAAATGTTGGCAATTAAATCATATAGGCAATTGCAACAGCACTGTTTCTAATATGCATTGATTTATTTGTGACAATTTTTATTCATAGTTAATGTTGATAAAGAATTGGTTTTTGGGAGACCTAAACACCATAGTTTTCATTACTTGACAGTAACTGTGTAGCTGCGTGGGTGTATGAGCCCCCAAATACACTATAAATGTATAATATCTTTTACTTTGCATACTTAATATAATTAACAGCATAATTAGTGCCGATATGGACCTGCTCATCTTTAACTTAATGATTGTGTCGTTTTACAATTATTGCTGCACTGCAATGTCGTCTAAGATGTAATAATACTATTTTACTTCAATTCAGAAATTAAAAAAAGTCCCGGCCCCAACCGGGATTCGAACCACGGGTTCTCCCACACTCTAGGTGAGGGGGACGTCGGGGTTTAAAAAAAAACTACAAGACCATCAGGAAGGGTAATTTAATCTATGAAGTTGTACTTGCATTATACATATGAAGGCATGTTTAAGATGCTCCCCCTGAATGTGGAAGACCTGGTGTTTTGAATCCCGTTGGGGCGAACTATTTATTCTAGATTTTTAGTAAACTAGGAAGCTTCGCAAACGCTTTTTCGGCTCGTTGTTGGATGAGCGTAGTCTTTTTTAACGAAAAAAGCGTATAAATACGATGTTTTCTATAAAAAATTATTTTTCGATATGCTCAATTTTCACACCAATATATAAATTCATAATTAAGGTTTCTGTATAAAATCATTTACAAGTCTGATTAAGCATGTAGACTTATAATTCGAAGAAATGTAAAATAAAAATAAACACGTAAATTGCGATTTCCATAAAAAGTTAAGTTTTGGATTGCACTCAAAATTTCACACGAATATATTTAATTCATACAATTAGGTGTCTATGAAAAATCATAACAATTCGATAAGCATTAGGTGTTACAATCAAAGATTGTTTAAAAATCGTAAAATAAGATTTTTCATAAAAAATTATTTTGTGTACAAATTGCGCTCAAATTTCACACGAATATATAAATTCATAATATTTAGGTTCTGTGGAATAAAATCTTACAATCGGATAAGCATGTAGGTGTTATAGTTCGAAGATATTATTTATTTATATAAAATCGAAAAAATGGTATAATTGGCGATTTTTATGAGAATAATTTTTCGATTGCGCTCAAAACGTGGGGCAGTTTCTAAGTTCAGAGTTTTTCGAAGGCCTCCAGAAAATTGCATTGCACTTAGATTATTTGGTTTATCCGGATCGTGTTAACAAACAGAAAACACAAAAAATACAAAAAAAAGGGGGAAAAAACTGGATTTGTTTTGATACTGTAGTGAACATGAAATCTTCGCTTCGCTCGCTACGCTCATCCAATAACTAGGGAAAGGCTTAAGTCCCGCCGCGTTGTTGGATGAGCGTAATTTGGTGCATTGAGCTGCCATTTTTTGCGGATTTTCTGTTTGTTCTTGAAAAAATCTTTTGACTAACTTGAAAAATTTTTTAAAATTTAAATTTAAATAAAAAATAAACTTAAATTTTAATTGTTTTAAATTAATATTAATTTTAAAAAAGAAAAAATCGTAAAATTTGCGATTGTCCATAAGAAAGAATTATTCGATTTTGCACTCCAAATTTCACAAGAATATATTAATTCGATAAAATTAAGGTTCTGTAAAAAAATCATTACAATCGGATAAGCATGTAGGTGAAATAGTCAAAGAATTGTTTGAAAAAAGAAATAAACCCGTAAAATTTCGATTTTCATAAGAAATAATTTTTTCGATTGGCGATCAATTTCACAACATTATTTGAATTCATAATGATGGTTCTGTGAAAAAAAATCATTAAAATCGGAAAAAGCATGTATGTGTTTATAAGTCGAAAATTTTGATTTAAAAAACGAAAAAAAAAAATCGTAAAATTGCGATTTCATGAGAAATAATTTTGATTTCGCTCAAAATCGTGGCATTCTAAGTCAGAGATTTAAAAAAAAGGGCCCTTCAGAAAATTTTTATTGTAATTGGAGTATCAATTTGAGCCGACTCGTGTTAACGAACGCACAAAAATACAAACAGCAAAAAAATTAAAAGAAAAACTGCCGGATTTGTTTTCTCCAGTGTAGTAAAGAATGGAATCTTCGCTTCGCTCGCTACGGTCATCAAATAGGATTTGATTATTTTGGAGTAGACATCCACTTGTTGGCCAGTGGTGGTGCGGTTAGATGGGGTTGCATCTCTGAATTTTTCCAATAGTTTTTATTTTTCAATTCCAATGAATCGTTGAACGAAATCTATTTTCATACTTTTGATTCGTGTAATAATTGAAATAAATTTCATCCACATTTTCATTTTATTTGTTTGTTCCGGAATAAGTTTTTTTTGACTTTTTCCAAAAAAAAAGAAAAATGACCCCAAATTGCCCGTTTTGGTTAAAACTAAATCATCTAGGGGGGGGGGGGGGGTATCTGACAGTCGTTGGTCTTCTAAAAGAGTTTCACGAACGATACGAAGAATAAACGATCCTTCTTTTGCCCTGCTAGCAGTGTGATCAAGTCCAATACTTTTATACTTTTCGACTGTAACAACTTGTGTGACAACCTATCATAACAGATAAGAACGTGCCATTTTCTTTTTAATTGTTTTGCTTTTTTTCTGATTCTACTCGTTTTTTGGATGTGGATGCTATTTTAGAGAGCGCGAATATTACGTCTGCATATCGGAGTCGTTTATTGACATCGAGTTTGAAACATAGATCGTTTAATTGATGTATGTATGTATAATCTTTATTTTTAGCTTGACGCTATTTTACATCCTAACTTACATTTATTTTCTATTTATTTAATATCCACTCACGACATTTACTTTTAAAACACTTTCCAACATTTTGCGAATCTCTCTCAAAATCTCTTGGTAACATATTTATACTGTCTTAAATCCTAAATAAAATATTGTTTTTGCCATCGTTTGTTTGGAATACAATTTCTAAGAACATATTTATTGCCTCTTGCGCTCTTGTACCAATTTTGTGAACCTTTATTTACATAATTCCAATTTTCCAAATAGAATAACTTGGCAAACATGACCATTAGATTTGTATGTATGAAAACCATGGACAATATCTATTATTGTCCTTCGACTGACAACCAAATCAGTGCACTTTAACATAACTCTAATAGGAACAGTCTTTCTACATTTAAGAATACATCTCATAGTTTGTTTTGTATATTTGAAGGTCTATTTATATCACCTTGTATTGCTGATAGATTATTGATCCACAAAATCGAATGAGTTAGTAGAAGGGAAGTAAGCGTCTAAAACACATAAAAGAGATCCTCGAGGATCCCAATATGGCGTCGATGACGTATTGCCGGTCACGTGACCGCCGCCTCTTGTTCCCGGCCCGCCATTTTGTTTCCGTTCGCCAGCTTGTTTCCGGCCGCCTTTTTGTTCCGGTCACGTGGTTTCCGCCCGCCATTTTGTCGCCCTTTTGAATTTCCGTCCGCATTTTTGTCCGCCATTTTTGATTTCCAGTCCGCCATTTTGTTTCCGGCCGCCATTTTAGCTTGGCCGCCATCTTGCCGACATGTTTTAGCTCTGCCGCCAGCTTGGCCACATTTTTGTTCGCCGCTCCATTTAGTCGACCGACCATTTTTCGCTCAACAGCCCATTTTAGGTCGACCACCTTCTTGGCCGCCATTTTCGTTCGAGCGCATTTTAGTTTTTACCGCCATCTTGATCGCCTTTTAGCTCTCCGCCATTTCAGTTTTCGCCGTCATCTTTGCCGTGTCCTCGTCACCATTTTCGAATTTGTCAAATATCGCGCCACTTCTTGGCGTTCCGCGAGCTCCCTGCGCTCTAGTAACCATTTTGGTACTTGTGATTTCACTCTCGATATTATTTTTTTTGAATTCGTATTTATTTTCTGATTTAAATATTGCAAGGAAAAAAAGTCGACAGTTTTGCTCGGGCTCGAACTATGAGCACGTCGGGCGACCTTGGATTACTGGCTCGCCGCTTAGCCGTTCGGCTACCGAGAC
>JAMZAV010005968.1:0-36640 GCA_024449915.1 Sweltsa coloradensis | reverse complement strand
TTTAGAACTTTTCCCGAGTTTTTTTTTGGTTTTTAGGTTGGGGAATGTGCAACGTTCCCCACACAGGACATGCGTTAGTCGATAGTCGGGCGTGGATTCCGATATGGAAGCAATTTTAGGGGAGGAAATAGGGCGCGGCAATCGACTTTCGGGTCAACCGTAATATGTTGGTTTCAGAAGTTCGGGGCAAGTCCCCAGGACCTATAAGGGGGGCTTCTAGAGAAAAAAGGGGGGGAAACTGGTTTCTCCTCGGAAAGGAAGGTGGCAGTCGTTTTTACTTTTTAAGGTATAAGCCCCAAATCAGTTTTTCCCAGTTTTATGTTCGAAAAGCAAAGCGATGGACCTTTGGGGAAATAGAGCCGTTTCTGGCAAAAAGGGTTTTATCTCTCTCCACGGAAGTGGCAATTTCCGAAGTCACTAAAGGATAGGGCCCTTTGTCCCGGGGAAACCCAGTTAATGTTGCGTTTAGAAAGTTTGCCAGAGAGGCTAAAATTTTGTTCATTAGGAAAGAGTAGGATTTTTTAGGTATCAGAAGTTAAATAAGCTAGTTTTATGTCCAGATGATTAAGTTGTTTTTCACCAGGATTCAGGACTGATTATTTGTTTTTGATTTATTTTTTTGTCATATTAGAATGAGGAGTTGAGATTAGAGTATGAGCTGAGTTGTAATGATTTGTTTAGATGTATATGATGGAGTATGTGGTAGATTAGTAGATGTATGTATGTAGGGTATGTATGTATGTATGTAATGTATGTATGTATGTATGTATATGTATGTATGTATGTATGTATGTATGATGTATGTATGTATGTATGTATGTTTTTGTATGTATGTATGTATGTATGTATGTATGTATGTATGTATGTTGTATGTATGTATGTATGTATGTATGTATGTATGTATTGTATTATGTATGTGTCATGTGTGTGTGTGTGTTGTGTGTGTTTTGTGGTTTTGTGTTTTGTGTGTGTGTTGTGTGTGGTGTATGTATGTTGTATGTATGTATTATGTTGTTGTATGTTGTGAATGTATGTATGTATGTATGTATTTTTATGTATGTATGTATGTATGTATGTATGTATGATGTATGTATGTATGTATGTATGTATGTATGATGTATGTAGTATGTATGTATGTATGTATGTTTTGTATGTATGTATGTATGTATGTATGTATGTATGTATTGTATGTATGTAACAAATGCACTGTCTGTCCAGGGTCATACGGCCGAACGGCCAAATAGATTGTGCTGAAATTTTAAACAGACGTCCGTGACCAGGTAACTGAGAACTGCTAACAAAATGAGCACAATCCGTTGCGATTTAAAACTTAAAAATAAATAAAAATCAAAAAATTTGAACTTAGATTGCACAGGGTTCTTTTGCAAATACGTATAGAAAGGCCACAGCCAGGGTTTAAATATAAAAAATATTAAACACATTGATTTCCGTGACGGATAAAAAAATCACACAGTCGGTGGTTATCACCACGTGTTTTGATTTTTGTTTTCCAAAGTGTCAATGTCATGCGATAGAAAGTCTATATTATAGATAAAGGGGGGACTTTTGGCAAAGAGATGGCTCGCGCCAAAAACGAAACTCCATTTCCCCAAACGTAAGCTGGTAAGTAGAATATTACTCTCGAAACTAGAGGCGAGCTCTGGTAGTTGTCGTCGGGGCCCTCTCCTCCCCCGCAACGACGACGACCATAACGACACGAACGACGCCCAAAGACTATGACGACCACGACGTGAGAACCCCTCTTTCCTTTTACCTATTTTTAGCTGTTTCTGTTCTGCAAAGAGTTTCCTTCCTATATCCCCTAGATTAGAGTTGCGTATTATAACCTAACAGTTGACGCGCCTTTAATCCAAATCAACTTAACCTAAAACAACTATGCCAAAGCCTCCATTCAGTACGAAGACGGCGACAACGACTACACGATTGGTTGAACGCCCTCTGAAACATACTATGAAAACGCCAAAGTCGTTGTTAGACGAGTGAGCAAGACATGTGGGGGGATCGGTAACACTGGGGAAACGCCAAAGTCGTTGTTAGACGAGTGAGAAGCCATGTGTTGAGTCCCCGGGAACATCCCCTTCCTCCCCAAAACTTAAGGCTGGAATCTAGCTAGCATGGGCATTTTCACAGTATATTAGGCTAGAGTGGCGCATTAGGCCTTACAGTGTTGACGGCCCTTATAAAAAACTAATCTCAAACCCCTTTATTTATGCTCAAATATACTAGAAAAACGCCAAAGTCTTTGGGGTAGACGAGTGAGCAAGCCATGTTTTGAATATCGGTAATATTAATATATCAGGGAGTATAAATGAGAGGGGTTTGAGATTAGTTGTAGTAAGGGCGCGTCAACACTGTAAGGCCTAATGCACCACTCTAGCCTAATAAACTGCGGAGGAGAAATATGCCCGTGCTAGCTAGATTCAGCCTTAGGTTTTGGGGAGGAAAAGGGGATGTTTCCGGGTACTCAACACATGGCTTGCTCACTCGTCTAACAACGATTTTGGCGTTTCCCTAGTATTAATAACCTGGCCAATGTCCATGCTTTCTTTAACGATTTGCACGATTGTTAGGCTTAAAGCTGCCACTATCCTTGGAACGGCGGTTCCAATTTACCAACAATGGAACATACTCTTGCAAAAAAAGATGGATCACTAGAATACTATTAAAGTCAAACCGTATTAAAGTACAATGCTAAAAATTTATAGGAAACGCTAAAGTCCCGCCGCGTTGATGGATGAGCGTTTTTTTTTGTAAGTTTTTGTTTGCGTTTTTTGCGTTGTTTGCACTTTTCCTTTGCAAGTGCTTTTTGAATGCTTGTAGGTGATTGTTGTCAAGTTTCTATTGTTACTTGTTAATAGGTATTATAAACCCAAAAAAACTCATATTAAAACCCTTTATTTCTGTGGATTCTGACAAACTTTTTAATTTTTTTCTTTCAAAAAGGTACTACATCACCATAACCTTAATGTCCATGTGAAATCTGAACGTTGTAGCCCCACCCGTTTGGTCAGAATCGGCCCAAATGTGCGAAATATCGCACTAAAAATTAAAAAACAAAATTAAAACCTTTATTTCTATAGATTCTAGCTAACTTTTTCAACTTTTTCTTTCAAAAGTACTACATCACCATAATATTAATGTCCATATGAAATATGAACGTTGTAGTCCCACCCGTTTGGTCAGAATCGGCCCAAAGTGACGAAAATATCGCATAAAAATCGAAAAAAAATCGTAAAAGTACGATATTCACGAGAAATATTTCTTCGATTGTACCCAAAAGCAATACACCTCTAAGTTCAGAGAAAACGAAGGTCCCCTCAAAATTTCATCAAGATCGCTTATGCCGTTTGCCCGGAATCCTGCTAACAAACAGACAAAAATACAAACAAACAAAAAAAAACATTGGAGCTAAATTTTTGGGGGTCAGTGAAATTGAAGTTTTCGCTTCGCTCGCTTCGCTCATCCAACTACAACATGACAGTTTTTTTTTTTCAAACAAGGTAAAGATGTACCTACTAGGAAAACGACAAAATCGTTGTTAAACGAGTGAGTGAGCATTTGATGAGTATCCAGTAACATTACTTTTCTTAAACCCTACCTTTTGGCCTCCCTAGTCTATCATAAGCTAGAGTGGCGATTATGGCCTTACAGTTTACAGTTGACACACCATTATACCGTTGAGTGGGCTAATATAAATTTGTCACTCAACGATTATACCAACTAAACTTATAACACTATTATTTATACCAATATTTAAATTATCAATTTTAATTACAAATATCCAGGGTACTGAACACATGACTCGCTCACTCGTCTAACAACGACTTTGGCGTTTTTCCAGTCTAGTTGGCTAAGGCGCCCCTATACCCGAAATGTGGGAGACCTGGGTTCAATCCCCGGATCGGGAAAGATTTTGTAATATTTTCTAGATTGATTTAAAAAAAATTTTTGAACATGTTTTAAAAGGCATATAAACAGTGTAGTCTATCACCCCACAAATACAAAAATTTGGAAAAAAAACGGCAGCCAAGCTCTCCTTCAAATGTCTTTGCGGTGAAGCGGTGAGATATAGAAATTGACCTAGCTTTTCATTCTTTCTCCCTCATTTTGCATTTGAAAAGAAGTAAGATCATTTCGCCTGTTTACGAGCGCTAAGCCAACCATTTTCTTGGTGAAAATTAAAATTTTTAACTCAAAATCTTATTGCTTGGGTATGAATTTGGTTTCATTATGAGAACTCTAAAAAGTCAATAGCCAAGTAATTTTTAAATGATTTTGAGTTTTGATGTTTGTTTCCTATCAAGGCGTGAACGATGGACTTTTGAATGATTGAATTTGTAAAGGGGCTAAAAACCCAAAAAATTATTTTTTACCACGTGATCTATAGCACAATACTACACTTAAATGACCGTTTAAAAAATTATATCTTGTAACTGTGATTTAACACGATTTTTTTAATTTTTTTGATCCAGAAATTGGCGAAAATTGGTGTTTTGGAAAATTTCCTAAATCGGCTTAAACCTGCTTCTTTTTTGGTCCACATAGATACTAGAGCATAGTACCAATCTAAAATGCCCCTTTATAACATCGTGTCTTGAAACTGTGCCCAAATATACCCTCAAACACGCAAAAATATTCATTCCAAAATCACACCCCATCTTGGTAATCAGCATATTTTGACCGAACTACTTTCCCAAATTACAAAACAAAATATAGAGAATTTACAGGAAAGGCTGTGGAGTACGTCAATACTGGCCAATATTTTTTTGGATCAAAATCCTCGAAGGTCACGGGGCATCGTCCCTATGTTATTTCTTATGGGGGATTTTTGCCGATGGGACCTAGCTCGAAAAATGTCATGTTTGACAATTTTTGGGAGGTTATGGTGGCCCCAATATTTTTTCTGTAAGTTGCTAAATTCATTACTAGTTAGCCTGAATGAAATAATTTTTTTGAGTTTAGCGGTTAAATACCCCTTTAAGTTGAGAGTTGTTTTTATTCTTTTTGGCCCCACGGTCCCCCCAAATTTGCCCCCTTGTGTTTTGGGTGCTAGATATTCTTAATGGTTATGAGTATGTTTAATTTCAAGTTTGAACAAATTACTAAGCCTGAGTAATCACTTTATTTTCATTTTGATTTTAACCAACTCTGAGCGGATTTTGGGGGTACTTTGAACGTGCAAGATTCGATACACCTTGGGCACTGTATTTAACAGCCAGAAAAAATTTAAACAACAAAATTATTGACTTTAAAATAGCAATGGTTCAAGCTGATTTTGTTAGCAGTTCTCAGTAAACTCGTCCCGGATGTCTTAAAATTTCAGCGTAATCTGTTCAGCGATTCGGCTGATTTTCGATGTACACACACGCACGCACACACACTGACTCACAGAATAAGCGCCGTTTAAGTTGAATGGAGACACTCAGTCGCTTCGCTCCCTCGTTTAATCATCAAAAAATGTTTTAATTTTCTTTTATTATTTGTACCATTTAGAGTTCGTTTTTAGTTTTCCGGGACAAACGACTGGTGCAATTTAAATGTAATTTTCAGAGAACCTTTAAAATCACTCATATTAGACTTTCCAAGAATTCAAGTGCAACCAAATACATTTGTCACATGAAAATTGCACTTTTCCACTTTTTCCACTTTTGAAATTGAAAATTCTGTAAAATCGCCTATTATGAAAAATATCTTAAAAACACTGTAAGTATCATTCGTTTTTACCATTTATTGGTATTGTTGGTTAAAAATTACTTTCAAAATATAATTAAACGAGTGAGCGCAGCGAACTGAGTGATCTCCATTCAACTTAAACGGCCCTTATTCTGTTATTCTGCGTGCGTGTGTGTACGTTAAAAATCAGCCGAATCGCTGAGAAGATTGCGCTGAAATTTTAAACAGACATCCGGTACGAGTTTATTGAGAACTGCTAACAAAATCATGAAGATCCATTGCGATTTAAATCTACAAGAAATAGTAAATTGAAACATACCGGCTTCCAATGTTTAGAGATTATTTTAACGACAATTGTTTATATTTTGAAAATATATTTTTTGTTTGTTATTCGCCTGGCCGTGAAATGCCGTGCCCATGCAAGGTCTGTCGAATGTTGCACGTCAAGGTACCCCCAAATTCCGCTCGTAGATTGAGTAAACTTTGCAATATTTTCACGTATTTCGTACTGGCTATGTTTACCATAGTAGGCCCTATTGCCACAGATGATGGACTACACTGCGTTATATGCATTTCAAAACATGTTTAATTATTTTTGAAATACAATCTAGAAATTACATAATCTTTCCCGACCAGGGGATTGAAACCACGTCTTCCATATTTCGGCTATAAGGGCGCCTTAGCCAACTAGACTAGGGAAACGCCAAAGTCGTTGTTAGACGAGTGAGCGAGTCATGTGTTGAGTACCCGGGAACATTTGCATTTAAGTTTGATAATCGTATTCGTATAAATAATAGGGTATTTAAGTTAAGGCCATAGTTTAGGTCATAATGCTCTACTGTAGCCTATGATAGGCTATAGGGAGGCCTAAGGTAGGGGGAAGAAAAGAAATGTTACCGGGTACTCAACACATGGCTAACTCACTCGTTTAACAACGACTTTGGCGTTTCCCTAATTATATATGCTAACAATGACGATATTAATTAGGATAAAAACATAGTTAAATTGCGCTTAATCCACTTAAAATACTCATCCTTCAACGTTATTCATCTAAAACACAAAAACCATAAATATTTTTTCTTAATTCATAAATATATTTTTAAAATCATAATCAAGTATAAAAACATCTCGCTAGCTGTCAAAACAAAATGTCGAATGCTTATAATTTTCACTATTTTTGCTATGTCTGCATAATGAGATAAAATGATTATTAAAAATTGATTGTTTATAATAGCGAAAGCATACAGTTAACAACAAATAGGTATAAAATAAAATCCTTAAACCGTCTCCCTTGTTATGTACCTTTAAAAACAGAGAGTGAAAGCGTTTCAATTATCGCACATTCAAGAACAAACTGGCCTCTAAAAAACGTATACCACAATTAGAAGTGACATACTACCTGGGGCTGTTTCACAGGGTGCATATTATCACGTGGTCAAGTAGGATTCGAGATATTAACAGTATTTGATTTCACTGCGCGATCTTCAAGGCAGTGGTAAATTCATTCATAAGCAAAAGGTCAATGTCGAGTGTATAATAGTATCTTTGGTCAATGTATTATTACAATATAAAGAGTGAAAGGAAGAATGTAAAACTTTCGGCATAAAATTTAAATTGCGATAAGGGTATTTTAAAGAGAATAATATAAATGTACGTATAAACGAGATCTATATACACTAACTATGGGAACAAAGCACAGTTACATCAAGATATTGGTTTAAGATCATAATTGTCATACATTATTACAAGAGTGTCACATTTTTTAAGATTAAAACATAATCATAAACACGCACCTCCATACATCTATTGTGTCACCACCGCATGTTGTGTAGACGACACTCCACTGATGTGTTAATCAATGTTTGTTTGTGTTTCAGATGAACGTCGAGGCTGGCTACATGACACCACCCATAGTACAGGTTGTTCAACCGACGGATCCCAAATACAACGGCAAAAAATGGTAGAAAGGTTTCACTTGCCCAAAAATGTTCATGAGGTCACACGAAAAGCGATACAGAAGGGGAGCAACGGAAAATGTAACTTACAATTCAAAATTGCGGCCATGAATGAAAAGGCCTATTTTTTACCAATTATGATTGAAAAAATACTGTAAAAAATGTTGGGAAAGGTGCTACTTTGCATAAATAGTTTTTAAGATTTTAATAAAGGGTTTTTAACAGTGGGGAAAACTATAAAAAAAAGGGACCTTACGATTCAAAATCGCCCCGGGGTTCGAAAAATATGTACATTTTACTATTTTGAATAAAAACAAAAATCCCCAAGTAATGATAAAAAGGTCCCACTTAGGCACGGGGCCCTCTTCTTAAAATTATAAAAAAAAGGGTTTTACAAAAGGGGGAGCCAAAAACATTATTTTCTTACAATTCAAAATGGCGGCCAGGAATGACGATGTGTATAAATTATTTTTTCTAAATTTTTAATGAAAAACAGACGGCATATAGTGATAAAAGGGTGTCTTTGGAAAAAACTTTTCCCTTGAGATTTTAAAAAAGGGTTGACAGAGGGGGAGAAAGCAAAAAAATTTCTTCTGAACCCCAAAAATGGGGCCACGAATTAAAATTTTGCGTCCCTTTAAATTAGTCTTAATTTCGACTGAAACCAGACGGTTAAAAAATAATAAGGAAAGGGGCCCATTTGGCAAAAATACTCTCGGTTTATTTTTGTGAAATGGTTTACAGTAGGGGGCCAAGAAAAATACCCTTACAATAAAAAGGGCCCGCCATGTTTAAAAAAAATTTTGCATTGTTTCTTTTTCGAATGTAAACAAGGGCAAATGAAAAAAATGTGCCACTTGGTAAAAAAACTTTGGGAAAGATGTTGTTTTTGGTTTCAGTGGGGGAATCCAAAAAAATACCCCTTTTTAAAATTAAAAATGGCCGCCATGATTGGAAAAATTGTATTTTTTCCCCTATTTCAGTTTTAAAAATGGGGGTTTCCCACTTGGCAAATTTCTTAGAGGGTCCTAAATGTTTACAAAAGGGGGAAAGGAAAAGGAAAATCCCATTTAAAATATTAAAAATAACGGATATCAAAAAAAATTTGTAATTATTTTTTAAACATTATAAAGTTCCCTATTTCGGTAAAAGTCTTGTCTTGTTTTTTTGGTCTTGTCTTGTCTTGTTGTCTTGTTTGTCTTGTTTTGGTTTTGTCTTGTTTGTTTGGGTTTTTTTTTTGTCTTGTCTTGCCCTTGTCTTGTTTTTTCCCTTGTTGAAGGAGCAAAAAAAAAAGTATTTTCTTTTCCTTTAAAAAAGGGAAAACCCGTTTTTTTGGGGAGTTCAAAAAGCAATCTCAATCAGCAAAATACCGTTTTAAAAAGGGTTAAAAAATGATATTCAACTTTTTTAAAGGGGTTTTTCATAGTAATTTTTAAAATCGTGATTTGGGACCGGACGAGTTTTTCTGGGACGAATATAAAGTTTTTCCCCCAAAGTCTTTTCATAAAACTGGTCATAACATTTTTCAAAAGTCTCAGTGGTTCCAATTTTGAGAGTTTTTTTGATGTTCAAAAATTTTTCCCGGCTTCTTTTGAGGCATTTTTACGAGGAGCTGCTTTGTTTCAGGGGTTTGTCACCCGCACGTCTATTACATTTGAAGAATATTCTAATAACGAATTCAGACGTCAAATTTGGGGGAGACTTTCTAAACTTACAAGCGAAACGGGGTCGCCCTTGGGTTTTGCGATAATGCCGACGCCAATTTAAAAAGGGCCCTTTTCGGATGAAAAGGGGGTGTGGGAAGCGTCTTTAAAGTTTTTGGGCCACTTCACTATTACCTGGAAAGGGGAACGACTTTCTTCAAAATTTGCCACAAACATGCGGAGGGGTTTTCCATTCTAAAAAACCCACTCTGTACACGGGTTTGATTTTGAGAAGTTTTTGGCCCAAACGTGGGTTAAATTATCGTTAATCATCCAAAATGCTGGGGCCGTCTTTTGCTGGTATTTCATGTGTTTTCTCTTGAAGAGGCTTTTGGGCCCGCATCTTTGGTCCGTGATGGATGTGGAAAAATCGGGGGGAAAAAAGAGATTTTTATATTTAATTTATTTATTTGGAAAACGGACGTAGTCGTACTCGCGTCTCTTTTTTCCAAAAAAGCCCCTCAGGCTGTGGGGGGTTAAAAACGGGGGGTTTTTATTTGGAGACGGTAAAAAACAAAGAAAATATGGGCCCACACTAAATACCCTCGCGCTTTTGGGTCAGCAAAATCGACAGCTTTGGGAGGTTTCCATTCATTTACGGGATCCCAAAAACGACCCTTTCCTTCCCCCAAAAAGGGGACAAAAAACCGTTTGGAAATTAGGGAAAAATTTTTTCGATGATGTCACACCAGCTTTTCATAAAATTTTCCTGTCCTTTTGCAAAACCTTTTCCCCCAAAAACCCTCAAGACGCCCTTAGAACGTTATGTTGGGTTTTTTTTCCCCGGCCCCAAAAACAAAGGAGTAGGAAAAGTCAATGATGCAAGGAAAATCCTTTTTTTACGTCGAGGAACAAAAGGTTGATTGTCTTCCCCCACTTAAGGGCGCACGCCCCGGGATCAATTCAGGGGTGCTGCTTAAACAAGGAGGAAATCTTTGGGGAAAATTTCCCGATACTTTCATGCCCAAATTTTTTCATCACGAAAAAAATGGGGATGGTTTTTTGAATGGTTTGAAATTTTGGGATCCCAAATGGGCTAACTTTCCGTAGAGGGGACTGCTGCAGAGAGCTTTTTTCAAGTCTCGTGTTTAAAAAAGGATCCAACCCCGATTTCTTATGCAAAAAGCCGGCCTTTTCCCGTTTCATTGCTTTTTTCCAACTGCCGACTGAAATGTGCAACACCAGGTAAACCCCCCTGTTAGAAAATTTTTAAAACTTTAAAAAAAGTTTAGGGGTAAAAACTGTTTAATTTCTGGATGGGTATTTTTCTCGTTACAGCTTTTGTTCGCCCCTTTTTTATTTTTATTCTCCTATTTCAGTGTTTTCCCAGGGGGAAGACAATTATAAACCCGTTTAATTCAATTGTAACAAATTTGTAAAGGGAAAAAGTCTTAAAAAGTCCACGTTATTAAAAAAACAACCCTTTTTATGTTTTTTTTTATTTAATACTTTTTTTTAAATAGGAGGCAGGTTAAATTTAATTTAAAATTTTTATCTAGGAAAAAAAGGAAACAAAACACATTTTTCAAACATGGCGGGGGCCCCTTTGAATTGTAAGTGATATTTTTTTTTGGCTCCCTTACTGTAAACCCTAAGACCAAAAATCTTAAAAATGTTTTGGGTAAGTGGGCCCCCCAAATTTTTTTCATTTGCCGTCCCGTTTTACATTTTGAAATAGGGAAAAAAATACAAATTTTTTTTAATTCCCTGGGGGCCATTTTGATTGTAAGGGAAATTTTTCTTGGCTCCCCCCTGTTTAAAAACCCTACACAACCCTATTCTTGAGAGATTTTTTCCAAGTGGCACTTTCCTTATTTTTTATTAACCGTTGTTTTCAGGGCGAAATTAGGGGACAAAAAGGTACCCAAAAGTAATTTCCCTGGGGCCCCCCTTTTTTGGGTCATAAAAAATATTTTTTCTTGGCTTTTCCCCCCTGAAACCTTCTTTTTATTTTTCAAGAAATGTTTTGCCCAAAGGACACCCCTTCCCCGCCCCTATATTCATCTGTTTACATTTTAAAAAAAAACAAAAGATATTTATTTCCCCATTGTTTATTCATGGCCGGCCCATTTTGAATTTTAAAAGATAATTTTCTTGGGTCCCCCCCTGTAAACTTTTTTTTAAATTTTTAAAAAGAAACCAGTGCTAAGTGGTACCTTTTTTTCATTTTCTTGCTTATGGGTTTTTATGGGAAAATAGGAAAAAAAATACATATTTTTTAAACATGGCCCGGCCCTTTTGAAAAACGTTAGGGGATTATTTTTAAAGGGTCCCCCACTGTTAAAAACCTTTTAAAATCTTGAGAATATTTTTGGCCAAAATAAGGGACCTTCCTAACATTTTTTACAGTCTTTTTACATCAAAAAAGGTAAAAATAGGCCATTCTTTCATGGGCCCCCATTTTTTAATCCCTAAATTAAAATTTTTTGTTGCTCCCCTTCTGTATCGCTTTTCTTTGATCTTATGAACTTTTTTGCCAAGTGAAACCTTCCTACCATTTTTTGCCGTTTTATTTTGTGAGCAGCTCAGACTACCACTCGATCTGTTGATTACAATAAGGTTGTAGAACCTAATCATAGTGTTATCATTGCGTGCGGTTTTATCAAATAGCAAGCTCTATGTGCCAGGTGATAGCATGAGGATAGAAAGAAGTGAGGTTAAAACATGATGATGATTTAGTCTGAAATATGGATGTTACCTGCATGTTTACATAATTGAGAAAAAGATTTGAATGTAAAACTGGCATTGCATGATGACATAGTATGGTTTTGTTATTTGCATTTCACCATCGATGTATTATATATACATATATATATATGCAGACATTGTATTTTCGGGTAGTCCGTGTGGTTTTATTATTAGTTCCAACGTTTGATTTATTTAGATTTATTTATTGAAGATGGGCAGGGAGAACTGCCCGAAACGTTGGAACTAATAATAAAACCACACGGACTACCCGAAAATACAATGTCTGCATATTCAATCCGTGAAAGTCTGCGATATAACATATATATATATATATATATATATATATATATGTTTGTTCTTAAGTTTTCGCGGACGTATTGTATGTTGTAATTGTCTTCCGGGACATTCCGCCGCTTGTTTGAGTTTGCTGCTACAGACCTTTGTCTGTCGCCTGGCACTCGACGTTTCGCCAGAATCACATCTGGCATGATCACGAGTCACTCACTGTAACGTCTTCCTTCTTCAAGAACACGCACTCGACTGACGTCTCCAACCCAACTGCGCGCGTCCTCGATCGAGTTTGCATGCCTCCTATTGTGGTGGAAATAGGTGCGGGGCGGCGAGGTTGTATTGGAAATGCAGAGATTTGTACCGTGTTGCTCGAGGAAGGCTCTTGTGTAGTAGCGTTTGTTGTGTCTGAAGGTGGTATGTGTTTTTTTACCACTTGGTACTGGACCAAGATTGGTTTCCATGCTGTTGCCAGTCTCTGGCATCATCTCGCTTGTTAATGTTGCAGGGACGTTTTTCTATCTCGATGGCTTCGCGTATGATACGAGGGTAATATACAGGGGCTACTGCTAGAGTTCTAGTGTTGGCAAAGTCTATCCAATGGCCTTCCTTCCTTACATGCTGAGCTAATGCGGATGTTTTTTTTGTCCTGTCTTACTGCGAGTTCGTGTTCCTTCACTCTAGCCGATATTCTCCTATTTGTTTGGCCCACATAGACTTGGGGGCACGAACCACAGGGGACCTCGTAGACTCCTTGCGACTCCAGAGGGATTGACTGCTTTGCACTTCTTAGCATGGTGTTGATTTGCGATGTGCTTTGAAAGTGGTCTTGATGTTGTGGACCCTGAGCAGTCTACTGACTTTATCTGTTGTACCTTTGATATAAGGCAGATAAGCTGTTGCACGGTGTTTTTCTTGTTCTATTTCTCCTCCGTCACTGACTTTAGGTTGACGTTTGAATGCTTTTGTTATGTTGTAATGTGAGTAGCCATTAGCACATAGGGTCTCCCGCAGAGTTTTCTTCTCCGACGCTAAGTGATCAGAATCTGATAGTCGTATAGAGCGTGTGGTCAGTGTGTTTTACCACAGAGTTGAGTTGGGCTGGATGATGATGAGATGCAGCATTAAGGTATCTGTTTGTGTGCGTAGGTTTACGGTAAACCGTGTGGCCCCGCTGATGGAAATCTGGGCCACACGGTTTACCGTAAACCTACGCACACAAACAGATACCTTAATGCTGCATCTCATCATCATCCAGCCCAACTCAACTCTGTGGTGAACACACTGACCACACGCTCTATACGACTATCAGATTCTGATCACTTAGCG
Source organism: Sweltsa coloradensis (assembly GCA_024449915.1). Lineage (NCBI taxonomy): Eukaryota > Metazoa > Arthropoda > Insecta > Plecoptera > Chloroperlidae > Sweltsa > Sweltsa coloradensis. The sequence goes on along the minus strand of JAMZAV010005968.1, from coordinate 22,983 downwards.
TTGGAGAAGATAACTCTGCGGGTGACCCTATGTGCTAATGGCTACTCACATTACAACATAACAAAAGCATTCAAACGTCAACCTAAAGTCAGTGACGAGGAGAAATAGAACAAGAAAAACACCGTGCAACAGCTTATCTGCCTTATATCAAAGGTACAACAGATAAAGTCAGTAGACTGCTCAGGTCCACAACATCAAGACCACTTTCAAAGCACATCGCAAAATCAACACCATGCTAAGAAGTGCAAAGCAGTCAATCCCTCTGGAGTCGCAAGGAGTCTACGAGGTCCCCTGTGGTTCGTGCCCCCAAGTCTATGGGCCAAACAAATAGGAGAATATCGGCTAGAGTGAAGAACACGAACTCGCAGTAAGACAGGACAAAGCAACATCCGCATTAGCTCAGCATGTAAGGAAGGAAGGCCATTGGATAGACTTTGCCAACACTAGAACTCTAGCAGTAGCCCCTGTATATTACCCTCGTATCATACGCGAAGCCATCGAGATAGAAAAACGTCCCTGCAACATTAACAAGCGAGATGATGCCCAGAGACTGGGTACAGCATGGAAACCAATCTTGGTCCAGTACCAAGTGGTAAACAAACACATACCACCTTCAGACACAACAAACGCTACTACACAAGAGCCTTCCTCGAGCAACACGGTACAAATCTCTGCATTTCCAATACAACCTCGCCGCCCGCACCTATTTCACCACAATAGGAGGGATGCAAACTCGATCGAGGACGCGCGCAGTTGGGTTGGAGACTGTCAGTCGAGTGCGTGTTCTTGAAGAAGGAAGACGTACAGTGAGTGACTCGTGATCATGCCAGATGTGATTCTGGCGAAACGTCGAGTGCCAGGCGACAGACAAAGGTCTGTAGCAGCAAACTCAAACAAGCGGCGGAATGTCCCAGGAAGACAATTACAACATATATATATATATATATATAATTATATATATATATATATGACATAATGAAATTCTTTCGAGTTTCCGAGTTAAATAAGTTTTATTGATTTTATTGATTTATTGTTTTCATTATGTCTCATTATATCCGAGAAAATTTACGTAAAAACATATATATATATATATATATATATATATATATATATATATATAGGTGATTATGAAATTATGTAAATGCATGATAACATTAGTAATAGAATAGCATGATGATTTTAGTATAGTTTTGGTATTTGGTGGGTACCTTTGCAATACGGACGCGAGTATAATTGGAAGCAAGATTGTGCTTAAACTTTTGGCATTGCATAATAATAACTGGGAAAAACGCTTAAGTCCCGCCGCGTTGTTGGATGAGCGTAATTGGTGCATTGAGCTGCCATGTGTTATGCGAATTTTCTGTTGTTCTGTGGCAAAATCATTACTTAGTTGAAATTTTTTTAAAATTAAATTAAATTAAATTAAAAATTAACTTAATTTTTTTAATTTTTTTAATTAATCGTAATTTTAAAAAATCGTAAAATTGCGATTTTGATAAGAAATTATTTTTTGATTGCGCTCAAATTTTACACTAATATATAAATTCATAAAATTAAGGTTCTGCAGAAAAAATTATTACGATCGGATAAAGCATGTAGGTGTTATAAGTCAAAGAGTTGTTTAAAAAAAGAAAAAACCTGTAAAATTTCGATTTTTATGATAAATATTTTTTCAATTGCGCTCAAATTTCACAAAAATATCTAAATTCATCAAAAAAAGGTTCTGTGCAAAAAACATTAAATCGGATAAAGCATGTAGGTGTTATAAGTCGAAGAAATTTTTTAAAAATTGAAAAAAATCGTAAAATTGCGATTTTCATGAGAAAAAATTTTCCGATTGCGCTCAAAAACGTGGCAGTTCTAAGTTCAGAGATTTCGAAGGCCTCCATAAAATTTCATCGCAATCGGATTATCGGGTTTTGCCGGAATCGTGTGGACAAACAGACAAAAATACAGAAAAAAAAAAAGAAAAAAAAAAAAAAACATTCCGGATTTTTTTCTCCAGTGTAGTGAAATGGAATCTTCGCTTCGCTCGCTACGCTCGCTACGCTCATCCAATAATAGCATGTAGACACAGTATTGTTTTGGAACATGCACGGTACCAAGTTACTTAATGTACAATTGCATACTATTATGTAATAAGAAGAAACATATTTGCACATCGAGGAGCGATGACGCAAAACGCAATATGTCCATCCGAAGAAAAAAATCAGACCCTTCACAAAATCAAGAAATACAAGTTACAAACTTTCTGCTGGTGCAAAACGCTATATCTACCATGCTATTTGATGAGAAACTTGGCTATTTGCTGCAAAACGCAATATGTCCCAATTTCATGCTAGGTTATTGTTGTTATTGTGTGTTTTTTTATCTGGATGGACATATTGCGCTTTGCGTCGTCGCTCCATTTACGTCTGGTCTGGCATTGTATGATATGAAAAGTAATAGAATAGTAAAAAATAATGTTTTTGGATATGCGTGTAACCAGAGTAATATACTATGGACGATTGTGAAATTGGAAACAAAAACTTGCACATACGTCTGGCATTGCACGCCACATGAATAGAAATTGCCGGATGACATACGGATTTTGTAAATGCATGCGATTATTTATTGAGAACAAGGAGATGTGGGTTACAATAACAACCTTAGTCCAGAATTACCGAATTCTAGCCCATACCATGGAAAAATTCGTATTTTCACTGGGAATAAGACGATAATACAAGTTTTAGCAAAAACAACCTCAGTCACACGTTTAAACTTGAAAAACAACAGATTTCCCTCAAGAACAACCAAAGTCCATTGAAATTTTTTGTTGTTTTTGTTTTGTCAGCATTGAAGACTGTGTATTCAGGTGACAGATGTACAGCTGTTCTATGTTGAAACTATATCCTTTATATCATATATAGAACTTTCTGGAACACTACCTCGACAAAAATGCATATTTAAAAAAAACTACACAAACAACCTTAATCCATTTTTTCTTCCTGAGAAATACTAAGACAAAATGACATAGCAGAAATATAATCAATCATTAAGATAGACATTTAAAACCAAAAATTAGAATTTATATAGGCCCTAAAATTTATTAAGGATGGTATAAAGTTTAATTAATTGATCTCCTGCAAAATATGTTTTTGGACTAAGGTTTGTTTTTGTAATCCACTCTGTAACCGTTAGCATTAGAAAGGCCTACAGTTTATATTTAAGTTAGTATGTTGACCACATGTTTTCAGTAGAGACTTTAGAAAAATCAATACAGCAAGTTGAAACCAGAACTGGTAGTAAAGTAGGTCAAGCCACGGGGCTGGGGAGCTCGATGCGCGGGGATTCAAGGCCCAGTCTTGTCTTGAAGTCGTAACAGCTATTTTCTTCCATGTACTGTTCTACGTACGTAGAAAAAAGAATTTTCAAAATCGGTTGAACGAAATCGGATTTATTTACATTTGAACCGGGGCGCGCTAAGACTACGTGTGACGGTCACTTGGGGGGGAGAAACGAGCTCCGCCGGTCGCCCGCTACCTGCTACCTTTTATCCACGTCTGCGCGAGGGAGGCCGTTCGTGTCGAGGCGATCACACCATGGATCACACAACAATGGAAAACACATATGGTATAATTATTTTCAAACAATGTATTTTTTGCAAAGTTACTGTTTATTGTAGTAAAGGATATCGTGTATTATTGATATTATATAATAACGAAATGCCACGATCATTATTACGCGCATTAGGTACTATACATCCGAATAGACACAATACGTGTTCACTATTGTCACAAGATTTCAACACCAACACCAATATACAACATAAATATGTAACACTAAATATGAACTCAATAAAGCACAAGGTACATGCAGTTTTCTTATAAGTTTTCATTATCCGAGTGATCGCCTAACACTTGTGGGCTGCGCCAACCCTCTACCTGGCTATCGGTATGCGGGCGGACTCACGCCAAGTGACGTGTGGCTAGGAAGGGTGCAGCCAACTAGACGCGCGAATAGCTTCAAAACTTGTGGGGCGATTTCGTTGCATTTTTTTCTGATCTCTATGATAACATACAATCTTTTTAAAATTCAAATGATGTTTGAAGAGTGGACTGGGCCTTTAAACGGTGAAACCATGGAGGGCACTCGTGCGCCGACTGGCCAACAGTCAACAGGTGTAACCACCCAGTGTGAGGAGCCGGAGTGCTAAAAATCAGTGCTTTTTGTGTGTTAGTCTAGTAAAGTGCTTAGTACAAATAAAATCTATAAATCAATCATCTTCAATCTGCGATCAACAATATTAATCCCACGTGTGAGATAGCCGTGCGATATCAACATGCAACACAACACCTCGCCCGTCGCAGTATTACGGCTGGAGCGACATTCCGACGACGGTACAGTACAGTCCCCGCCGAGTTTTGCAACATCGAACGCACAGGTCAGAACGTTTCATTATAAAATTATCAACATGATCCCCTCGTAAAAATCGAACAATATCTGAAAGGAAAACCAACTGAATTTAAATAATCCAGTAATGGTGTGAACCATGAAGTAAAAAGAAATGACAAGAACTTTAATTGCATTGGTTTAAACTATTGATGAAAGTAGTAAATAATTAAAGATTATATGATGTTTTAAATTGTAAGTAGTTTGATAAGTCCACTACGTAATGTCTAGCTAACATTACTTTTAAAATTCTTGGGTTAACGGTTACTAGAAAATTAATTGATTGTCTGATAATTTATACTCTATCAAAGGTTGATTAATTAATTTTTTAAACATCATATTTTATAATATATATATATATATTATATATATATATATTATATATATATATATATATGACATAATGAAATTCTTTCGAGTTTCCGAGTTAAATAAGTTTTAATACCAACGTTTCGAACAGTTCTCCCTGCTCATTCTCAAGGTAACGACATACAATTAAAAACATTGAGTAAACAAACAAGGACAATAACAAATAATTAAAAGACAAAACAAGTCACTGCAACTGCTCAGCATTACATTTAAGATCTTTGTGATGACCTTAACAGACGTTGGTAGGTGGAGCTTCAGGTGGCTTCTTTCTTCTCCTATCCACTCTAGCTGGAGGAACTACATTTTCCGTGGCAACTGGGGGTATTATCGGCACCACATGGCTATCACGTAGCGCCAGTTTCCAGGTGGGTGCTAGTCTTTTCGCATCATCTCGTATGTTTAAGTTATGCGGTCGTTTCTCCATTTCGACGGCTTCTCTAACAATACGAGATACTTCATGGTCCACTCTGGCAACAGTCTTTGCGTTCGCGAAATCTATCCAGTGCTCCTTCTCAAAATAGTGCTGGAAAAGAGCAGATGTAGTTTGCCTGTTTTTTATTGCAGTTCTATGCTCGTCCAGACGTGCTGAGATTTTACGGTTCGTCCTTCCGATATATGTTTTCTCACAACACCCGCAAGGAATTTCGTATATTCCATGAGCTTCATGAGGAATCACATCTTTCACATTTCTAAGCATTGATGAGATCTTAAGTTCAGCTTTAAAGATGGTTCCAATGTTGTTTTTCTTTAGGAGTCTGCTTATTTTATCTGTGGTGCCTTGTACATACGGTAAATATGCCATGCTTCGGTATTTCTCTACTTCTGGAGGATTTAAGTCCTTCTTCTTAAACTTAAACTTAAACTTAAACTTAAATCCTCCAGAAGTAGAGAAATACCGAAGCATGGCATATTTACCGTATGTACAAGGCACCACAGATAAAATAAGCAGACTCCTAAAGAAAAACAACATTGGAACCATCTTTAAAGCTGAACTTAAGATCTCATCAATGCTTAGAAATGTGAAAGATGTGATTCCTCATGAAGCTCATGGAATATACGAAATTCCTTGCGGGTGTTGTGAGAAAACATATATCGGAAGGACGAACCGTAAAATCTCAGCACGTCTGGACGAGCATAGAACTGCAATAAAAACAGGCAAACTACATCTGCTCTTTTCCAGCACTATTTTGAGAAGGAGCACTGGATAGATTTCGCGGACGCAAAGACTGTTGCCAGAGTTGACCATGAAGTATCTCGTATTGTTTAGAGAAGCCGTCGAAATGGAGAAACGACCGCATAACTTAAACATACGAGATGATGCGAAAAGACTAGCACCCACCTGGAAACTGGCGCTACGTGATAGCCATGTGGTGCCGATAATACCCCCAGTTTGCCACGGAAATGTAGTTCCTCCAGCTAGAGTGGATAGGAGAAGAAAGAAGCCACCTGAAGCTCCACCTACCAAACGTCTGTTAAGGTCATCGCAAAGATCTTAAATGTAATGCTGAGCAGTTGCAGTGACTTGTTTTGTCTTTTATATTATTTGTTATTGTCTTGTTTGTTTACTCAATGTTTTTTAATTTGTATGTCGTTACCTTGAGAATGAGCAGGGAGAACTGTTCGAAACGTTGGTATTAAAACTTATTTAACTCGGAAACTCGAAAGAATTTCATTATGTCACATTATATCCGAGAAAATCTACGTAAAAACAATATATATATATATGTCATATATATATTAATTTGACATCTGTTTGAATATCAGTAAATGTGTGTCAACAGTATATATTTACCATATTAGCTAGACCTACCCATAATATAATTTGATACATAACCTGTCCAAATTCCCTACCCTTGAAGAAACACCAAAGACCGCAAAGAACCTTTGGAACGTTTACAACCCCTCGATTGTGCATACACGTCTGACATTGCGTGGCGTGTGAGTCAAACGAGACTATGTTCCTGTATACGTGTGTGAGTAAGTGAGTGAGTAAATGAGTGAGTGAGTGAATGAGTGAGTGAGCTCGCTCCAGAACTACCGAACCGCTGAACAGATTGCGGCGAAATTTAAAATGATTATCCGGTAACGGTATGTAGGGTGCTGCTAACATTTTCAGCAAAACGCGTCACGATATAAAATCACAAGAAATAAAAAATAGCAAAATTTGAACCAGCCGAAATTATCATGTTGTGGTCACTGGTCACAGCCTTGGAAACAAACACTTCTGAAAGTAGCTATCATCTAGGTGCCCGTTAGGCGCCGCAGCCAAGCCGCGGTGCGCTACACACTCAAGCACCTTATAACACCAAGCAGAGTTGGGGTGATTTCGAGGTGTTACCCAGCCGTCATGTAACGTGATGTGAACTTGAAAACTATCACAATCGAGGGGATTTAGGTACCTGACAACACATGCCAAATTTTATTGGGTACGATTATTCCTTCTTGGTGAAAAATGGCTTGAAACATGCTCAAAATCACTTTAAGGATGTTAGCTACTGCTACTACTGCTACTACTGCTACTGCTAACATCTAATACGTCGGCCCGCGATTCTGACCAGACGGGTGGGACTACAATGTTCATATTTTACATGGACATTAAGGTTATAGAAATATAGTCTCTTTTGAAAAAAAAAGTTGAAAAAGTTTGTTGGAAGGCTTCCAAATAAAGGTTTTAAAAATAAGCTTTAAACACTTGGCATACAATCAACAAGTAACCATAGTTACTTGACACTTGTTGACGGTATAATCAGAGTTATGCGGTAAGTGCGATACGTAAACAAATAGCGGACATTTAAAATTTTTCTTCTTTGTGTGGAACGAGAAAAGGTGTCATTATACTCTCATAAAACAAATCAGAAACCGTCCCTGGCCTAGGCCCAGATGTGGAAAATTATTTATAATACAACAGTGTAGGTCTAAAGTTCCATTTGGCTATAGGACTAGTAAAATTCATACTTACATTACATGTTTGACAAGCCTAGCCAACCCTATGCCAGCACAACATTGTTTTGATATGAACTTGCTCAACTGTTTTGTTTACATAATTGCAACAATCAAATCATTTCATACAACTTGTCTTTCGATTGGCCCGCGTTTATGAAGGCACTGCCATCTAGAATAAATATAGAACTTTTTCGAGCTCTTTGCTATACGCAAATCTTTTTAAAGTGTTTGGATTTCGTGATACTCTTTCAACCATAGACATCCTATATAATTGGCTAGACCAGCAGTCGGTGGTCCACTTCCGGTACAATTAGAAGCCATCTTAAAATGACAGTTTACATGTTAATCAAATGGGAGCGATTTGTGGCCAAATAGTTCTCAAGATTGCCGCCAGGTTGACAGGTAAGCATACTAGCCTTTAACACCAAATGATTACTAAATTCCCTTATGCAATCACTTCGTATTGTTTCTTTTGTTTAATACCATGCTGCACAAGCTAAAACCATATCAAAAAATCCAGTAAAATACTTTTATTGCTTTAAAAAAAGATAAATTAAAACCCAAATCGCCATCTTGAAAGGGCCGGTTGAGTCTTCAATTTGCACGCTCGCGCCGTGCGGAGGTATAGGGCTGCTAATCTAGCCTCTATGGGGGTTTAATATCAATGCTTTAAAACTCAAAAACCCATGACGTTTTCCGATACGTTCAAAAATACCACCCCCTTCGAAAACGAAAACACTTCGTTTTCAATTGCCCTTTTCAACTCATCTCCCACGAACCAAGAATTGGGGGCCAGTCCCTTTTAAACCCTCGTTTTTACCCTTTTTATCCACCTATACCCAGGATGTACATGAAACCGGGTCTAGATATGTTAACCATATTTTTACTGCTAAAACCCTAGAATTTAAATCAAATTTGATAAAAATATTTTATTTTAGCAAAAAAATTTTGTAAAGGAAAATTGAAAAAGTAAAAGTCACACCATAAAAAAAAAACTTGTAGAAAAAACAGCCAAACCTTACACACCCCAAAAGGAAAGAGATCTAAAAAAGGGCCCAAACCATCTACCCTTCCCCAAAAAGTACAGTGTCCCTAACAGATCCCCGAAAAGCTTGGCAAAAAAGAATTTGCATGTTTTTTTTATTTTAAATTAATTAGAAAAAAAGAACTTGATAAACTATTACGTAAATTAAAATCGCAAATTCTATTTTGCCAAGCTTTTCGAGGATGCTGTTATGGACACTGTACGTTTATGTGGAAGGGTAGATGAGCTTGGCCCTTTTTTTAGATCTCATTCCTTTTGAGTGTGTAAGGTTTGGCTGTATTTCTACAAGTTTTTGTTATGTGTGTTAATAGCTACTTATAGGCCAAGCAACGAAGGATTTTTTATGCAAACATTCCGGGTAAGCTAAATTTGTGCACAGAACTTCGGAAAAGTCCTGAAAAATCGGACTGGAACGTTGACTGCACAAAAGGGGTTGTTTTTGTATATCTTAAAAATGGCAAGAGAAAGACAAAAAATTTCAGCGACAAATCACATAATTCCCTACAAAAAAAGTTTCTATCATAATTTCGGTCGAAACAACAGTTTGTTACATAAGAAAATCATTGTTTATATGTTGCTTATTAAAGTACCAGCTGGTTTCCTGATTTTCGCGCCCAGCATCAAACATTGCCCGGTTAATCCGCGAGAAATGGATTTTAACACAAAGGGTCTTTTGTACGGTGTTCAAAAAGCTTCCACTAGTATTATAAAAAATCAGGTCTACGAAATCGAATTTTACATTTACCCGGAATTTTTGACACTATAATGTTGGTTTTTTCCAAAAAAATTCCATATTAGACCATCCAAAATCAAGCTTTAAATAGCCATTGCGGTAAAATTAATTATTCACATATTATTTCGACCAAGTTGCGATACAAACAAAACTTTTTTCAAAATCCAATATGGCCGCCAATTTTATATACATGTACTTTCGCCCATTTTTAGCACTTTTTTGGTTAAATCGTTAACTTTTATCTCAATTTTTACACTGCTAATTTTAGTATTTTTAAGATTAATGATTTGAATTGAGGAACAATATAAACATTTTTTTAAATTCAATATGGACGCCAATTATCTAAGAAACATGTGGTATTTTTTTTTTTTTTTTTAAATCTGGCAAGCTAAATTTTTGCACATACCTTCAGGCAGGCGTTCTTAATAAGGAGAAAAAAGTACTTAAAAATCAAAGCATAATTTTTGCCGCCATCTTGGAAAATGTCTCGACAAAATATTTTCTAATCTTCAAAATAGCGGAAGTTGGACAAAAGGTTTTATTAGCAAAAATATTAAATATTGAATTCTCTACAAAACTTGGTTTTAATATATTTTCGGTAGAGACAACGGCTAAGTCACAATATCATGTTTTATATACACCGGCTGATTTCCTCGTTTTCGCGCTCAGCATCTAACTAGGGCTATGGCAGTGAGAAATCGATTTAACAAAAAAAAACTTTTTAACGGCGTTCAAAAAGCTTCCACTAGAATTTTAAAAAATCTTGTATACGAAATCAGGTTTTGCATTTTTTATTTTTGAGTTTTCTAGTGTTGGTATTTCATTAAAAAAATGTCATGTTCGACAATCCAAAATCAAGCATGTAGGGAATCATTATTGTGATCAATATTTTTGCCGCTGAAATTTTTCGTCTATCTTTGGCCATTTTGAAGATATATAAAAACTACCACTTTTGTGCAGGCATTTTCCAATCAGGCGCCAACGTTCTAGTCCGATTTTTGAGGACTTTTTCCATTTGCTAAGGATGCTTTCTGGAAGGTCTGTGCAAAAATTCAGCTTGCCCAGAATTTTTGTTTTAATCGTCTTTAATGGTCCACCGTTGTTTGGCCTACTAGGAAAACTCCTAAGTCGTTGTTAGATGCCTAATATACAGAGGAAAGAACCATGCTGTCTAGATTCTGGCCTTGAGTAGGGGAAGGAAAAGTAATGTTCACGGGTACTCAATACATGGCTCGCTCACTCGTCTAAAGTTGACTTTGGCGTTTTCCTAGTCTAGTTGGCAATTAAAGGCGCCCCTATATAACCGAAATGTGGAGACATTTTGTATTCAAACCCGGTCAGGAAAGATTTTGTATTATTTGTGGACTGTATTTTAAAAAATATATAACATGTTTTGAAATACAAATAATACTATGTAAAACATAGCCAGAATTATATGATAGTAATGTACTAGCAGTATTATATCGTACGTGTAAAGAATGTAAGGTTTACTCTATCTCCTAGTTCTATTTGGGGGTACCTTGGGCACTGCATGCAACTTTCACAGCCTGACGAACAACAAATTTAAAAAAAAATCTTCAAAAACAAAACCTTTGTCGTCGTTAAAATATTTTTTACACATTTGCAGCCTATTGTTCAATTTATTATTTCTTGTAGGTTTAAAACGCAACGGATTTTTCTCATTTTGTTAGCAGCTCTCAGAAAACTCAGCTGTATGGCATCTAACAGACGACAGACGAACGAAAGACGACAGACGATAGACGACACAAATATTGTCACAACGAAGACCCGATCGACTTGCGTTATAGGCTCCGTTCGCTGCGCTCACTCTTCTTATAAATATGATGAACACAACATAACCGAGCACAATTAATAACCATCCCTTACCGACAGCCCCTGCATCCCGCATGGTATAATTGCATGATAGAGGTTGGTCGGGAAATGAGATGTAGACGATACATGCAGGAAGGTCCGCATTTAATGTGATAGTCACACCGCCGCGTTAAACATATGGGGTTAAATTTGTATTTAACACGGTGAATAGAGAATCGCCCTGCAGAATGGCTAGAATCAGATGAAAACACAAAAAATGCCACTCTCTAGAACTGTTTCTGACGACGCGCGATCAGCAAAGTTCTAAAATCATTAATTATTTCACTCTTTAGAATGAGATAATAAATAAGAAAACATCTAAAGAAATTAATATTCCATGCATAACTTGTAAAAATACAGACAAACCTTACACATTCTAAAGCAATGAGATCTCAAAGAATGGCCAAGATGTTCACTTCTTCATTTACGAATTTTATTTCATAAATGTACACTGCCCCTTGAAAAGCTTTACAAAATATAATCTATATCTAATAATTTTAACGTATAAAAAAGTTCATGCAATTTTTTCGTTGGATCTCATTACTTTACTGGAAATTATATTGTTAAGATAGTCATTTAAATAATACAGTATTAATTGTTATGGTAATACCAATCAATCCAATCATCAATAGAACGTAAAATATCTCGAGCCCCAAAGATTTGCTTTTGTACGCATTGCTGGTGATTATGTGAAGTTTCTATAGTTATTTGTTGTTGTTATATATACCCTGTAAAAGGCTTATATTTAAGCATTTATTACAGTGCCTTTAGTCCAACTTTTTCAATTGTTTCTTGCAAAATACACTACATCACCATTACCTTAATGTCAATGTCAAATGAATGCTGGAACCACCAGTTTGGTCAGTATCACTGACTTTTAATTTGAAACTGACGATTATACAGCTGTTTTAGTAATATGTAATGTCTTTAAAGTTTTTTTGATCATGTTTCAACCCATTTTTTCACCCAGAAGGAATGATCGTACCACAATAAAATTTGGCATGACAGTGTTGTCATGCACCTTAATCCCTTCGATTAATGATTGATTTTAAGTTCATAACACGTTTCGTAATGATTGGGTGACACCTAGAAAACACCCTAACTCTGCTTGCTACGTATTTGGTGCCCAAGTGTGTATAGTGCCGTGTTTTGGCTGCACTGCGCCCTAACGGGCACCTAGATTTATGGCAAAGTATAAATTCGATGACATTTGATGCTCGTAGATAATTAAAAGTAAAAGTCTGGCAGATAAAAAATGTTTCACTTTTTATTTTTAACAGGAAAAAAAAATTGTTTTTAAAATCTTTTATATGCAGTTTTAGAAAACAAAAAAAACAATTAACAATTCAAGATAACGGCGCTTATTCAGTATGAGTTGTGTTTTTGGTGTGTGTGTACGTCAAAAATCGCCATCACTGAAAGATTCGCTGAAATTTTAAAAACAGACTTCCCCTGCTAGGGGTTTTTACTGAGTCTGCTGACAAAATGAGCAACACCGTTGGTTTAAACCCAAAACAAGAAAAAAAAATGGTAAATAGGCTGAAAGAAAAGTAGATTTAATTTAACGAAAATGGTTTTGTTCTTGAAGATTTTATTTTTTATTTTTTATTTTCAGGCTGTGAGTGCATGTATGACCAAAAGGGGATCGAAATTTTTAGGCCAAAAAACCCCCAAATAGGCTGGGGGGTTGTGGGGAAACCCTTTCAATCTTTTTTAACGTATTTCGTACTGGCTATTTTTCCATTATATTGTATCTTTTAAAATTTGTATTAATTTTTTTTTTTTGGATGAGCGTAGCGAGCGTAGGAGCGAACGAAGATTCCATTTTACTACACTGGAGAAAAAAATCCGGAATGTTTTTTTTTTTTTTTCCCTTTCCCTTTTTTCTTTTTTTTCTGTATTTTTTGTGTTTTGTCACACGATTCCGCCTAAACCGATACTCCCTTTGCGATGAAATTTTATGGAGGCCCCTTTGAAAAACTCTGAACTTTAGAACTGCCCCGTTTTTTGAGCCAATCAAAAAATTATTTCCATGAAAATCGCAATTTTGACGATTTTTTTTCGATTTTTTGAAAAATTTTTTTTCCTTGTAACACCCACTGCTTTTTCCGATTTTCATGATTTTTTCCAGAACCTTAATTTTAGATTAGATTCCCTTGGGGGAAAATTTTAGCGCAAACAAAAAATTATTTTTCATGAAAAAATAAATTTTTTTGGGGTTTTTCTTTTTTTAAACAATTCTTTACTTATAAAACCACATGCTTTATTTTATGTAAAACTTTTTTCACAGAACCTTAAATTTTTTAAATTTTTATATTCGTGTGAAAAATTTGAGCGCAATCAAATAATTATTTCTTATAAAAATCGCAATTTTTTGTTTTTTCAATTTTTTAAAATTCATACGATTAATTAAAAAAATTAAAAATTAAAGTTTATTTTTTTTTTTTTTTTTTTTATTTAAAAAAATCTTCAATTTAGTACTAATTTTTTCACAGAACAACAGAAAATCCGCATAACACATGGCAGCTCAATGCACCAATTACGCTCATCCAACAACGCGGCGGGACTTAAGCGTTTTCCTAGTATAAATACCGCACGGAAATTACAAAATCTTTCCTGACCGATGTTTGAACCCAGGTCCCTCACATTCCGGGTACAAGGAGCCTTAGACAACTAGACTGGGAAAACGCCAAAGTCGTTGTTAGACGAGTGAGCGAGTCATGTGTTGAGTACCCGGAACATTTGCATTTAGTTGGTATATAGGTATAAATGATGTTTTGAGTTTATTTGTTAAAAGAGCGCTTCAACTATAAGGCCATAATGCGCCAACACTGTCTAGATCCAGCCTTAGGTATAGAGGGAGAAAAGAGAATGTTACCGAGTACTCGATACATGGCTCACTCACTCGTCTAACGAATTTGGCGTTTTTCCTAGTTAAATAAATATATATATATTTTTGGACCCCTTTTTCTAACATAAGTTGTGTTAGAGAGTAGCTAATCACCTGCTTTCTCTAGCACAAAGTTTAATAAAATCGGCTTGCAAGGTCTGGCATGTCCTCTTCTTTCTTGCTTCATACCACCAACTCACGCCATTTAGGCCTTCTTCTATCCAAATAAAAACATTTGTATTCAGAGTGTACCACTGAGTTATATAACCGATGTACTGTGGGGGACATTAAATTTAAGTTAACCAAGCCGACACTGTAGGCGCCGACACCATCGACGAGCGAGCTTAGACTAACTAGAGACCGGCATATATTAAAGTAGGAAACACCGATAAATCAAGCTGGAATCAATTCCACTCGCGGACAGCGCCAGAATCAACCAGGCTAATTATTCAGAACAACCTTAGAATTTGTTGTGTCTCGTCGCTAGGACGGCTCCAAACTTTAGCCTCTAACCTCAAGGCTCAACGAGCAAAACCAAAAAGTAGCTAAGTGTCACTGTAAAGTTTATTCGCTGCTTATAAATTAATTTCTTCATTGAAATTCATTTATTTCAATTCAACTTAAACCATAATATTCTTGACCATTATTGACCCAGGACCATGTTTTGTTTTTGTAGGTGGACTATACTTTTGAAATGAAGAAATCTGAGTTGTTGGAGTATTCACCAGAATATTTTAGCAACAAATCAAGGTTTTGGGACCAGATGTATAACGACACGACCAATGTGATGATAGGGCATTTAGAATTGATAAAACCCATACTAGCAGACACACTGATGGTAAGATCTTCAAGTCCATTGATAATGATGTAGTTGTAGAAGTAGAAGTAGAAGTAGAAGTAGAAGTAGAAGTAGAAGTAGAAGTAGAAGTAGAAGTAGAAGTAGAAGTAGAAGTAGAAGTAGAAGTAGAGGTAGAGGTAGAAGTAGAGGAAGAAGTAGAAGTAGAAGTAGAAGTAGAAGTAGAAGTAGAAGTAGAAGTAGAGGTGGAAGAGCGAGCTATGTGCTCGAACCTCGCCGTTTTGTAAAATATTTCCGTGTTTTACAAATAAAGTCAATTATTATTATTATTATTTTATTGGATGTATTTCATACAAACTCGGTCAAAACCGGAGCTAACATGTTGTACGGACTTACGTCAAGTACTTCCATGTGTATCTATATAACATACCTACATTATTACTTTGTCTTAACTCTAACTAAAATAAGTCATTTATAATATAGTTTGTAGATGATGTTTTCTTTCTGCTGTGTACGGACGTGGCCGATTTCTCGTCGCCATCCTAGCATTTGCTCTTCGGACTGTGAGAAACCACGAAAACCATGTCAGGATGGAAGCTGGTCTCGGAATCTCGAAGTATCATTCTTATTTTAGAAATTTACGAACTATTCTACACGTGTTTAGTATTACTGCCCTTTTGAGTCTCGATTTAAACATTTGGGTGTAATATCTAGTTGTTATGCTTTCATGTAGCTTCTTTCGGTATGATGCCATTAGCCGATATCACGTATGGGATTGTATTTACCTTTTTCTGTTTCCACATCTTCTTGATCTCAATTGCAAGTTCACTATACTTGTCAATTTTTTTCTTCCATGTAGTCTCGACGTTATGGCACATTGGGACAGCAACGTCAATAAGGGTAGTTTCTTGTTTCTTCTTGTCAATTATAATTATATCCGGTCTGTTGTGATGTATAGTTTGGTCTGTTATAACTGTGCGGTCGTAATATAATTTGAAATCTTTGCTATCAGTACTTTCTCCGGTTTGTATTTGTAGTAAGGTGTGTGTGTATCAATGAGGTTGTACTTGATTGCTAGTTTTTTGGTGAATAATGTTAGCTACTTGGTTATCTCTGTAGAGGTAATCCGTTTGACATAGTGACTGGCACCGGATATGATGTGTTCGATTGATTCACACCCTTACACTACATTTTCTACATTGATCGTTTACTGTTGCATCTTGTATAATGTATTTTTTATAATTTTTCGTTGCAATCACTCTGTCTTGAATAGCCAGCATAAAACCTTCTGTTTCTCCAAATAGTTCCCCGTTGTTTAACCACCTATTTGATGCTTTAATATCTACGTGACCTTTATGTAGTTCATCATAATGTCTCTTGTGTAGGGTCTTTTCTGAGAGACGTAACTCTTTTGAAGCGTCAGTTATGAGTTTCCCTTGTAGACTGACATTTTCGTTTGCTAGATTGAGTGGAGTTAATGATTTGTCAGCTAGCACCACAGCCCTATGCAGTGTTGATTGGTTGCTCTTTGTAAAAAAATATTTTCTTAAAATGTCTAGTTGTTTATAATATAAGTTGTTCAGATCAATTAGGCCTCGTCCTCCTTGTTCTCTTGGAAGTGTCAATCTCTCTATTGCTGATTTAGGATGATGCATTCGTGTTTAGTAAGTGTAGTACGAGTTAATATTTCCAGCGCGTGGATGGTCTGTCTGTGTCCATTAATTGATTCCGAATGAATATGTCAGTACTGGTATAGCATATGTATTTATTGCTGTGATCTTGCTTTTACCGTTTAGTTGCGTCTTGAGGATAGATTTTAGTCGCTTCTTGTATGTATCTATCAATTTTTCTTTCATTACTTATTTGTTCAATTCTGGCAAGCTTGTGAGAATCCTAAATATTTGTATACTTCGTTATCATCCATTACTCCAATCCTTTTTCCATCATCTAGCTGGAAAACTCTTCTGCCTGCGTAACCTTACCCTTTTCGATATGTAGCGTCTTACACTTGTCTACTCCAAACTCCATGCAGATATCTTGACTAAATTCAAATGAAGTATTGATTAAACTGTTTAGTTGAACAAAATTTGATGCATATAACTTTAGATCATCCATGAAGAATAGGTGAGAAATTGTGTGACATACCATATTATTGTCCTTAATTTTAAATCCGTATGTTGATTCGTTAAGCATATGCGACAGTGGGTTTAATGACAGACAAAACCATAATGCGCTAAATGAGTCACCTTGGAAAATGCCACGTTTAATTTGGATTGGATCTGTAGTTATCTGCTGGTTTTTCATATTTAGTTTTAGTGTTGTTCTCCATGTATTATTATTATTATTATTATTATTATTATTATTATTATTATTATTATTATTATTATTATTATTATTATTATTATTATTATTATTATTATTATTATTATTATTATTATTATTATTATTATTATTATTATTATTATTATTATTATTATTATTATATATCAAAGCGATTGGCTATAATTGCAAAACACTTTCCACACGATGAACTGTCTCAAAGATACAAATTTTACATTGATGACGAGATCTATGATGAGATCGCGTTTTACGAGGAGTTGATAATTGAAAATACGGACACAAAGGAGGAGTGCGGGAAAGTTACAATCATCGTGAAACATGCCGGTAAAGACCAGCAATACTTTCAGATTCGCTCGTCAGCACAAGCAACAATCAACGGGAACATTAGTGTAGTGTCAAGATTATCAGTTGCGTGACAGACATTTCGCCACGATCGAAGAGAGACGAAATGATTACTCTACTACCTCTGGATCGGGAGAGTTAACTACCTTCCCTGTGAACAAATATTGTACATCGTCAAGACAAGGACATCTATCACGGTTCTGTGGTACAGCACCATCTCGCACGTAGACATCCAGGCTCTCCTGCTGCAAAAAAACCCAACCAAGTGATCCCATTCTCCGTCAAGTTCTTCACTGCCTTCCAACACAACCCGAAGTATGCAGAGATTTATGAGGAAGACACTCCTTGCGATATGACTACGAGAAACATGAATTTTTTTACCCAGAACTGCGCCACATTCTCTCGGACCACATCCAGGCTCTCTACTGCGAAAAACCCAACCAAGTGATCCCATTCTCCGTCAAGTTCTAAAATCACAACCATTCGACGGAGTGCAAGATCCCTGTGAAGATACAGTTTCAGGACAAGAAACCTGACCATCTTAGTTCGATGACTACATCAAACAATGTTCAGAACCTCAAGCTGATCTTCTAATCATGATTATTGTAATTATGATTGTTTTTATTGTTTTTAATCGTGTATTTGTCTTTGAAAAAATATTTTAAATAAAATTGTATTATTATTATTATTATTATATTATTATTATTATTATATTTATTATTATTATTATTATTACTTTATATTACCGGTAAGAGAATTATATTTCTACAGGCTGATTTTGAAGTACTTTTACGATTACGAAATAAAAATACCCCGTGGGCATGATAAAGGAACTAGACTTGCTAGCCAAAACAAGTTTGTAGTACCATTAACAACGAATAAACATGGTGATCGCTGCTTGCGTTTCATGATTACAAGAGTTTTTAATTCATTGCCACCTGAAATTTTAACGTTAGATAAAATATCCTGATTAAGTTATACCTAAAATCATTTTACCTCGAGAACCTTTCTAAAGAACTGCAATGATTTTTGTGAACTTACTCCTTTTAAGAACTCCTTTTCTTTTTCTTTTTTGTAAACTCTCACCTTGAGTGTGTACGATTGATTTACTGATGTAATAAGTAATTGTATATTATCGATTTTATATTATGTTTCTGTGATATTTTCAGATCAATTCGATGTTTATTGTATTTCCTTACGTCTCTGTGTGTACCTTGTCACTTATATTATTGTGTAAAATTGTTAATTTTAGTCATATTGTAGAATGTTTCAACGGCCTTCAGCTATGAGCTTAAACCTAAAGTTATTTTGATACATTAATGTGACCCACTGATAAGCCTTCGGGTTTAGTGGGATAATTTATGCTTTTTTTGTTCTTTTATGTTTTTGCTACGTACACAAAAAAAAAAAAAAAAAAAAAAAAAATTATTATTATTATTATTATTATTATTATTATTATTATTATTATTATTATTATTATTATTATTATTATTATTTATTATTATTATTATTATTATTATTATCATTATTATTATTATTATTATTATTATTTTATTGGATGTATTTCATACAAACTCGGTTAAAACCGGAGCTAACATGTTGTACGGACTTACGTCAAGTACTTCCATGTGTACCTATTACATACATTATTACTTTTGTCTTAACTCTAACTAAAATAAGTCATTTATAAATTGTAATATTGTTTGTAGATGATGTTTTCTTTCTGCTGTGTACGGTCGTGGCCGATTTCTCGTCGCCATCCTAGCATTTGCTCTTCGGACTATGGGAAACCACGAAAACCATGTCAGGATGGAAGCTGTCTCGAAATCTCGAAGTATCATTCTTAGTTTAGAAATTTACGAACTATTCTACACGTGTTGAGTATTACTGCCTTTTGAGTCTCGATGTATACGTTGGGTTGAAGATCTAGTTGTTTAATGCTTTCATGTAGCTTCTTCGGTATGATGCCGTTGGCTGATATAATGAATGGGATTGTATTTACCTTTTTCTGTCTCCACATCTTCTTGATCTCAATTGCAAGTTCACTATACTTGTCAATTTTTTTCTTCCACGTGGTCTCGACGTTATGGCACATTGGGATAGCAACGTCGTTCAGGGTAGTTTTTGTTTTCTTCTTGTCAATTATTATTAAATCCGGTTTGTTGTGATGTATCGTTTGGTCTGTTATAACTGTGCGGTCGTAATATAATTTGTAATCTTTACTATCTAGTACTTTCTCTGGTTTGTATTTGAAGTAAGGTGTGTGTGTGTGTCAATGAGGTTGTACTTGATTGCTAGTTTTTGATGAATAATGTTAGCTACTTGGTTATGTCTGTAGAGGTAATCTGTTTGACATAGTGACTGGCACCCGGATATGATGTGTTCGATTGTTTCACCCCTTACACTACATTTTCTACATTGATCGTTTACTGTCGCATCTTGTATTATGTATTTTTTATAATTGTTCGTCGCAATCACTCTGTCTTGAATAGCCATCATAAAACTTTCTGTTTCTCCAAATAGTTCTCCGTTGTTTAACCACCTATTTGATGCTTTAATATCTACTTGATCTTTGTGTAGTTCCTTATAATGTATCTTGTTTAGGGTCTTTTCTGATAGACGTAACTCTTTTGCCGCGTCAGTTATGAGGTTCCCTTGTAGATTAACATTTTTGTTTGCTAGATTGAGTGGAGTAAATGATTCGTCAGCTAGCACCACAGCCCTTTGTAGTGTTGATTGGTTGCTATTTGTTAAAAAAATATTTTCTTAAAATGTCTAGTTGTTTATAATATAAGTTGTTTAGCCCCGTCCTCCTTTTTCTCTTGGAAGTGCCAATCTCTCTATTGCTGATTTAGGATGATGTATTCTGTGTTTGGTAAGTGTGGTACGAGTTAAATTTTCCAACGCGTGGATGTCTGTCTGCGTCCATTTGATGATTCCGAATTAATATGTCAGTTCTGGTGTAGCATATGTATTTATTGCTGTGATCTTGTTTTTACCGTTTAGCTGTGTCTTGAGAAAAGATTCTAGTCGATTCTTGTATGTATCTATCAATTTTTCTTTCGTTACGTTATGTTTAATTCTGGCAGCTTGTGAGAATCCTAAATATTTGTATAAATAAATAATAAATTTTATTTAGAGTCTACCCACTCAGTTCTATAACTGATTTTCAGTGGGGGACTTTAAATCAAAGCGACCAAGCAAACCCTGCAGGCCCCGGCGCAATTTTTTTTAATTACATCGTTATCGTCCGTTATTCCAATCCTAACATACATAAGGTACAAAAGGTAAATGACAGACTTATTATTATTATTATTATTATTATTATTATTATTATTATTATTATTATTATTATTATTATTATTATTATTATTATTATGACTATTATTATTATTATTATTATTGATTGATAGCAGTTGTCGAAAAAGTTTGCCCCGACTGGGGTTCGAACCAGAACCTCCGGCTTAACGTGCCATAGCTCTACCAATTAAGCTACCGGGACCACAGAACAAACCTTTAGGAAACTGCTATTTGTTGTGACTGTTGACTTACATGACATAAATCCAACAGAAGACGGCAATGTAGCTGTCAAATCTGAAAGATTGCATGGATAAATTCAATCACATCTCATCTCCCATGAGTTGGGTAGTATGAATATATGGTTTTTAAGCATAAGCCCGCTTTAAGGACATAGTTATTTATTGAGGCAGTTGTCGAAAAAGTTTGCCCCGACTGGGGTTCGAACCCAGAACCTCCGGCTTAACGTGCCATAGCTCTACCAATTAAGCTACCGGGACCACAGAACAAACCTTTAGGAAACTGCTATTTGTTGTGACTGTTGACTTACATGACATAAACCCAACAGAAGACGGCAATGTAGCTGTCAAATCTGAAAGATTGCATGGATAAATTCAATCACATCTCATCTCCCATGAGTTGGGTAGTATGAATATATGGTTTTTAAGCATAAGCCCGCTTTAAGGACATAGTTATTGATTGATAGCAGTTGTCGAAAAAGTTTGCCCCGACTGGGGTTCGAACCCAGAACCTCCGGCTTAACGTGCCATAGCTCTACCAATTAAGCTACCGGGACCACAGAACAAACCTTTAGGAAACTGTGTTGTGTTGTGTTGTGACTGTTGACTTACATGACATAATTCATATACATATATTCATACTACCCAACTCATGGGAGATGAGATGTGATTGAATTTATCCATGCAATCTTCAGATTTGACAGCTACATTGCCGTCTTCTGTTGGATTTATGTCATGTAAGTCAACAGTCACAACAAAATAGCAGTTTCCTAAAGGTTTGTTCTGTGGTCCCGGTAGCTTAATTGGTAGAGCTATGGCACGTTAAGCCGGAGGTTCTGGGTTCGAACCCAGTCGGGGCAACTTTTTCGACAACTGCTATCAATCAATAACTATGTCCTCAAAGCGGGCTTATGCTTAAAACCCCATATTCATTATTATTATTATTATTATTATTATAATTATTAAGCGTCGGTTATTTCTTACGGTCTGTTAATTTGGGGAAATGCTTCGTTCTCACAGCTAAATAGCATAATCTCTATTCAAAATAAAATAATGAAGATGATCACTTTTGAAAATAATTTTAGCACTTTAGAATGTTAAAGACTACAAAACGTTTTACCTTTACAGAAATTATTCACATATAAATAGTTTTGAAACATTTTTCGTTAATACTCACAAAAATTGTATAAATCACACTACTTCTACTCGCTCCAAATCTTCTGAAGTATACCAGGTGCCACGGGTTGCAAATAAGTATGGTAAAAGAACACTTAGCTACACCAAACCTTTTTTTTTTAATAGTATTCCAAAGAACATCAGAGATTTAGAGACTATTTATGAAATCAAAAGAGAACTAAAGGCATTTTTATTACGAAATATGCAGTGAAGTTAGGGTTGTTGTGTATTTGTACTTGTGTATTTGTTACATAAGTGTTTCATAATTTAATGTACATGAATTTGCACTCTAATATTTTACTGTTCTATAATATCTGTTCTATTCTATGTTTATTCACTGTATTATCTGCAAACTGTAGCTTCACAAAAATGTTTTTGGCTAGTATAAGTATTTAATTTGCACATTAATTACTTGTTTTTATCTACTATTTTAATCTTTTATTTTAGTGTTTTATATATTTTTATTTTTATTTTTTTTACACGCTGAGTCATTCACTGCTTTTTTTATGT